>ML839246.1:0-18778 GCA_009831015.1 Picea engelmannii | reverse complement strand
CCCATTTTTTGCATCAAACTCAACCCAATAAGTTGTCTTTCCATGGCTAGCATGGTTGGTGCTCTTTCCCTAGCATCCAACTCCCTCTTATTGCCCAAAATCAACATGTAAAAACTACCCTCTCTTCCTACTTGAAATTCCTTCTTCTCACGTGCTTGCTTAATTCTAACTCTTCCCAAGGTTGACTGCACTCAAGTATGTGATCTTAATAAAAAAATTATTTGAATCCCTCACCCAAACCTCTTACATGAATTCAATGATTAAGTGTCTAAGGATTCAAAGAAGTATTAGATGGTAATGACACATTAACTTAGTCAAATGACATGGTTTTTCCCTTGGACCCCCCCATTAGCCCCCCTCTCTTGTCACACACCTGACCCCCTAAACCCTACTTAGGCTGGTGAGATGTCAAAAATACTCTTTCACTGCGACTCAGACCTCGAGCTTCCACGCTATAGATAGAAACCTCCTCACAAGGAGCATTACTCTAGATATTTGTGTAGTCTAAAATGATATAAGGTCTTCGGGCCTTACCCTTCTCCATAACCTCATTCCCATTTGAATTCTTTATGGACTCCTCCATGTCATCGGTACCAACAAATAGGTCGACATGTGCATTGGAGAGGCAGTGACATGTCCTTGAACGCATCTCACCTCCATGGAAATCCTTCGACAAAATACACTACACAATTTAGGAGATAAACTCTCCCAGACGAATGGCTCAAACTCACTCAGTGTAGGCCAGATCAATGAATAGTAGTGAGTCAAAATATCTCTCATTGGAAGAACAAGTTGCGCAACGACAACCTTTACCTTCGATTCATTCCTTATGACAACAACACTCCTAACATATCCAACGATCAAGAACTGGGGAAAATCTATAGTCCTAATTTACTTGGAACCCTCAAACCACATGACAGCTAAAGGCCTCACTTTTTCTCCTCCAGTCGCTTGACATATGGGGTCTATGATAAGATCTATTGTTGACATCTCATCAACTCAACTCTTAAACAAATCAACGGTCCTTCTCCTCTTGGACTCTCACCATCGGGCAATAGCCACTTTCCACGACCTCATGGTTCTCCCAAGAAATTCTTTCCAAACAGGACCTTTCAATGGTCATCAGATGTCCACATCTAATGGTCAAGGGTCTCTCAGATTTGAGATCCTCTCGGTAGTTAGTCAATCCTACATTTTCAATGGGAATTTTCTAGTGATCAGTTCTACAGTGAAACCAACGGTTCAAATCTTATCAGTCCTATTGCCAGCATATATACAACTTTGGTCTTCTTGTACCTTCTATTGAAAATTTTGTTGATTACATTAACATTATATTTACCATAGCAATTTGAACTTATTTTGCTTTCTTGTTTCACCATAAGTGATGTTCCACCATTGCCACCCAACCATAGGAACCTACTTGTGTCACCCCTGAGCATAACATATACATCCTGGGAAACCCTTCTACACAAGGGGAGAAAACCCAACAACCTTCTTATAGAGAATACTGTTACAAAGAAAAAATAACCAAGAATAGGATCTATCCACTAGATCAAACCAACTATAAATAATCCAACTACATAGATGCATCACACCCTAGCCAAAGTGCTAGGGTGTCTAGCCTCCACTAGTGTACCACCAACAATACTGTAGCAAACCCTAGCTAGAGAGTTAGGGTAGCTGGAATTCACCAAAGCATCACCAAGAAATAAGGTAAACCCCAACCAGACTTGTGCCATCCTTCCTATTGCATTTGCAGTTGTAGTTGCATCTCTCTCCACCAAACGTGCATTATAGATAAGAGTGAGAGAGTGTGTCAAATGAGGAAGGAGTCACCCTTATTTATACCAATCTATTGAGTGACTTTTCTGGCAGGGTCAACCTAACTTTCTGGAAAATATAATTTCTATTTATATTTTTCTTCTGGAGCCAAATTTACTTCTGGAGCATTATAACTCTTCTTTATTATTTTCTTAGGTTGACTGGTATATTCTTGAGCTCTTGGAATATTCATCTATAAGAAAGGTTATCTTAGAGGTGAATACCTCCTGCAGCTACCAGAAACATCAACACTCCCTCTTAGCCAGGGAGGTATTCTCCATGATGTTTTTCCTCTGGTCCCCATAGCCTCGCAGGCTATGCCATGGTCTTCTGACCATGCCATGGTCACGCATACCACACTACTACTAGAATCATCACATAACACATGGATACAACCAATATGGACCTTTTCTAGGGCCTCATAACCACTAGAATATACTAGGACCTACACGCCCATAGGACCTTGTTTTTCCAATACATTATGAAGATCGACCATAGTTACAATTTCAACACTCCCTCTTAACCAGGGAGTTAATCATAAAAACCAACTAATATGTACTCAAGTTGACAAATATATATAGTGAAAGGTTACATCAAAATGTCATCGTCTGCATAACCTGTAGCAACCTGTCATAACACATGACATATAATTATCATCTGCATCATCTCATGGAGTAACCCTCCATCTCATAGAGCCATACTCAAGATAAGTAACCAGGCATGATGTTGAATAATTCAAGTGATAAACCCTATGTAACGTGCAGTTGTCACACACTCAACAATGTGACTAGTGACCATCGGGACCACTCTTCTAACCATAGGAATCATAGAGTAAGTCCCTATCATATGGATCATGAAAGAATAATCGTCCTCACAAATGTTTAAATCCACATCATGGGATTCTAAGACCATTATTATAATCATATGAATCATAGAGTAACCCTCTATCATATGGATCATGGAGTAACCCTCCATAGAAGAAAACACATCTCCACAGATGCTAAAATCCATGCCATGGGCTATGATGACCATTCTTCATAATATTGCCACTATCTGTGACACAGGAAGAATGATTGTCCTAGACAATTTTCCCTAATCTGGTCACTATCTGTGACACGGGGAAAATGACTATCTTGTACCAATCTCCTTAATCTAGTCACTACCTGTGAAATAGGAATACAGACCATTCTTCTTGACTAGGCAATGCCCCAAGAAACTGACTATTCTGGACCATTTTCATGCAAAAAATGATTGTACATGGTACATCAGTAGTTTGCCAAACTTGGACCATTCTCCACTACGAGAATGTCCACCAACAATATGCACATCCTAGACCAACCGTCTACTAGCACACTAAATATCCATGATGCCAATCATCAACACTCCCTCTCACCTAAGGGAGCATTCTCCACAAGCCCTAACTTGTCCCTGGAGTGTACAAACTTCGTCCTGGATAGAGGCTTCGTAAAAAATGTCAGTTGTTTGCTCATCGATGGAGATGTACTGGAGATTCACTTCTCCCTTTTGGACTCTATCACAGAGATAGTAGTATTTGATCTCAATGTGCTTCAACCTGTCATGGAACACTGGGTTCTCTGAAATCCTCACACAACTTTGATTATCACAATATATCATGGTCGAATTCAGCACCTAATCAAATAGCACAGAAACCATCTTACATAGCCACACTGCTTTCGTACAAGCCTCATAAGTTGCAATATACTTTGCCTCTACAGTGTTGAGTGCAACAGACTTCTGCTTCCTGATAGTCCAAGATATCATAGTAGAGCCCAAACTTAAGCATACACCTAAAGTTCTCTTTCTATCATCTGCACTCAATGCCCAATCAAAATATGTATATCATTGCAGTTGTACATCACTATTTGAGACATATCTCAAACCGTAGTTCAACATTCCACATAGATACCTTAGAATATGCCTTGCATCTATCCAATTCTCGTGTCTCGCTTGCACCTGGAACTGGCTCATTGTATTCATAGCAAAGCATATGTCTGACCTAGTATTTACCAAATACATCAGTGATCCAATCAACTATCGATACATGGACGCATCTATTGGCGTGAAATCTAAGTCTTTCAACTTCTTTAGGTTCATCACCATGGGAGTGGCCATGGATTTACAATCCATCATCCCAAATATTTGAAGGCTCTTTACAACATACTTCCCTTAACTAAGGAATATTTATTTGGGCTTCTTCCATACCTCTAACCATAAGAATAAGATCCTGCATATCAAATTTTGAGGCCAACTCCCTCCTACACTGAAGAATGAGAGGCTTTGCACTTGTTAGAAACAAGTCATCAACATATAGTAGCAAAATCATAGGTTCATTATTCACAACCTTGAAATAAGGTTTGGATCTACATAACTCTGGGAGAATTCAAGTCTTGTCAAATAATTGATGGTTTGTGCATACCAAGATCTTGTATCTTTATTGATTCCACACAAGGCCTTCTTTAATCAGAAAACATGAGACTCTCTATAGTGAACCTCAAAACCTTGAGGTTGCTCGATATACACATCTTCTTCAATAATTCCATTCAAAAAATTTGTCTTCACATCCATATGGTGAAGACTCCAACCCATAGAGGTTGCAAGAGAGATAATGGTTCAGATAGAAGTGTATCTAACAACAGGTGCAAACATCTCATCATAGTCTTCTCCCTCTTTCTTGTAGAAACCTCCAGCCACGAACCTCGCTTTGTGCTTCTCGACGCTCATGTCAATTGCATGTTTGATCCTCTAGATCTCCTGAAGGCTACCTCCTCCTCAAAGGAAACGTTCCTTCTCACCTCAATCTGTCTTTGACCTGGGATGTAGACTTGATATGCCTTTGACAATTCACGATACCCAACAAATGTACCCTTCTTGTCTGAAAGTTCTAAATTTTTCGTTTTCTCCTTGGGTACATGAATGCAAACAGGACACCCAAATATCCTGAAGTGTCCAACCTGTCAATGTAACCAACCTGTCATAGTCACTTCCATTGTCTCATCCATGAGACCAGATCCACTCAAGAAAGCAACTTTCATAGGCCCACACAAATCCAAATGCATAAAGTCCAAGATCCCCTTGGATCTGTTGTTGTTGCTCGGAAAATATCCCTTAGAATTCATGCCAAGAGCACAACCTCTACAAATTCCATCATGCTCAACACAGAGTTGTGGAAGCCCCATCACCATCTTCCCTAGAACGGGAAAAGATCTATACTGAAAATGAGCAAGTCTCCTATGCCATAACTCATTTAGGCTGATAAAATCATGCAATGGGGCCTGAATTGGTCGAATTGTCAATATGTACAAACCGCTTCTTTGTTTAGACTACTTCATGTCTCAAACTAGAGACTATATAATATGTTGCCTTGTGCAATTATAACTATAGATCCCCCTCAGAGATATCACTAGTGACTTGCCTCCGAGGTAACTTGCCCAAGACAAGAAACAACAACAATATTTCCATGGCAACCTCCATGGAATTTAACAAGATAACCTTCATGGAACAAACAAAAAATTAGAATATCTCCTCGAGGGGAAATCAACAAGTGCATCTCTAATATTAAGTGGTTAGTATAATTATGATAACTCCAATAGATCAAGATGCAATATAAGATCACAATAATGCCATAACAACTAGAGACATATCAAAACAATCAAACCTAGAGGGTGCATTGTTCCTTTGGATGTGTTGTATCTGAGATCCCTCTGGATCTATGATTTTTGCTTGGACAAAATATCCCTTCTCCTGCAAACACCCTCAAGATATTGATACAATTTAAACATATATAAGTGCATACCTCTAGCAACATCGACAAGCAGTGGCACTAGTAGTAGTGGCAAACCCTAAAAATTCAAAGTTCTCCAACTTGCAGTCTGAAGGTATTTGTTGATGCGCTAGGGTAGGGTGCAATTGTTAGTGAAGGAATTAAGCCAAATGACCTAGGGAAAGGTGCTTAATGTTCTTGACAAAATAAAAATATGGAGCAGCAAGGTACTACGACAGGGTGTAGCAGAAAACTGCAGTGGTAAGGCACTGTGACAGGGTGCAGTGGAAAATTGCAGTGGTGAATAGTAGCGGTAAGGTAAATCTCATGATATTCCTTCCAGTGATTAGATTGTTCTGAAGGAAACCAAGCTTTGATATCATGTTGAAAATTTTGTTGATTATGTTAACATTATATTTACCACAGCAATTTGAACTTCTTTTGCATTTTCATTTCACCATAGGCGATGTTGCACCATCGCCACCCAACCATAGGAACCTACATGTGCCACCCTTGAGAATAACATATACATCCTGGGAAACCCTTCTACACAAGGGGAGAAAACCCAACAGCCTTCTTATAAAGAATATCCTTGCCAAGACAAAATAATCTATAACAAGCTCTATCCACTAGATCAAACCAACAAGAAAGAATCCAACAACATAGATGCAGCACACCCTATCCAGAGTGCTAGGTTTTCTAGCCTCCACTATCGTACCAAAAATAATATTGCAGTAAACCCTAGCTAGAGTGCTAGGGTAGCTGGCCTTCACCAACACATCACCAAGAGATAAGATACACCCCAATCAAAATTGTGTCATCCTTCCTATTTCAGTTGGAGCTTTAGCTGGAGCTCTCTCCACCAAACTTGCACTATATATAAGAGTGAGAGAGTGTGTCAAATGAGGAAGGCGTCACCCTTATTTATACTAATCTGTCCAGTGACTTTTCTAGCATGGACGACCTGACTTTCTGGAAAATATAATTTATGTTTATCTTTTTCTTCTAGAGACGACTTTACTTCTAGAGCATTATAATTCTTCTTTGTTATTTTATGTGAGGCCGACTGGGATCTTCTTGAGTTCTTGGCATATTCATCTATAAGAAAGGTTATCTCGGAGGTGAATACCTCCCACATCTACCAGAAACATTAACACTCCCTCTTAGCCAAGGATGTATTCTTCGTAATGTTTTTCCTCTAGTCCTCATAGCCTCGTAGGCTATGCCATGGTCCTCTGACCATGCCATGGTCATGCAGACCATGCTACTAATAACATCATCATGTCGCATATGGCTCAACCCAATGTGGACCTTTTCTAGCTCTTCATCACCACTAGAATATACTAGGACCTACATGCCCATAGAACCTTCTTTTTCCAATACATTATAAAGACCGACCATAGTTACAATTTCAACACTCCCTCTTGAGGTATTCATAACAATCAACTAATATGTACTCAAGTTGAAAAATCTATCTAGTGAAAGGTTACATCAAAAAATCATTGTTTGCATAACCTGTGGCAACTTGTCATAACACATGACATATAATCATCATATGCATCATCTCATGGAGTGACCCTCCATCTCACAAAGCCATATTCAAGCTGAGTAACCAAGCATGATGTTGAATAAGTCAGGTGCCAAACCCTGTGTAATGTGTAGTTGTCACACACTCAACAGAGTTACTAGTTACCATCAGGACCATTTTTCTAACCATATGAATCATAGAGTAACTCTCTATCATATGTATCACAGAAGAATAACCGTCCTCACATATGTTGAAAGCCACATCATGGGCTACTAAGACCATTCTTCTAACTATATGAATCATAGAGTAACCCTCTATCATATGGATCACAAAGTAACCCTCCATAAAAGAAAACACGTCTCCACATCTGTTGAAATCCATGCCATGGGATACAAGGACCATTCTTCATAATCTAGTCACTATCCGTGACATAGAAAGAATGATTGTCCTGGACCATTTTCCTTAATCTGGTCACTATCTATGATATAGGGAAAATGACTATCATGTACCAATCTCCCTAATCTAGTCACTACCTGTGACACATGAAAATGAACCACTCTTCCTGACTGGGAAATGTCCCAAGAGAGTGAGTATCCTTGACCATTTTCATACAAAAAATGATTGTTCATGGTACATCAACAATATGTGAAACATGGACCATTCTCCACTATGAGAATTTCCACTAGTAATCTGCACATCCTGGACTAACCATCCACTAGCACACTGACCATCCATGATGCCAATCATCAGTACTCCCTCTCACCCAAGGGATAAATCTCCACAAGCCCTAGCTTGTCCCCTAAGTGTACAAACTTCATCCTAGAATGAAACTTCATAAAAAATGTCAAATGTTTGATCATCTGTGGAGATGTACTAGAGATTCACTTCTCTTGTCTGGAATCTGTCACAAAGATAGTAGTATTTGATCACAATGTGCTTCGACCTGTTGTTAGGGTCCTATGATATAGTCATATGTTCTCCAGTTACCCATTTGGAAATTTTCTCTGGTCATTTTGAGAATGTCTGCATGATAAGAAGCTCAGGAGTAATGGTCCAGTGGTGTATCTTGTGTTTCAAAGAGGTGTCCATGTATATCCAAAGTTGGCAAGTGGTAGGTTGGAATTACGATTCATACATATGAATCTTTGAAGGTTTATAATGGCTCAATCAATGGTCTTCACGAACTCGGTTATATCTCAATTGTGGCATAAAAGTTTACTTTTGGTAGCTAAAAGAGAAAATCTTAATGGCAAAGTAGAAGACATATATGAGCAGTCGAAGGTTTTGAGACAGTATGATTGTGATCTTGGTTTCAAAGATTCATTTGCAACCTTACTAGATGGTTTAAACTCTTGAATGTAAAATTTTCAAAGAAATAGTGTTCAACAACTAAGGTTCAAATTTTATGTGTTGTAAGATTTCGAAAGTTCCCAGTTTTGGCAGCTAAAATGGCAGGCACAACTCTCAGTTAGCTGCCAAAAGTGCAGAGTCTGCTAACGGTTAGATTGTCCCAACGGGCTCTCAAACCACCATCATTACACGTGTCATGATGATCTTAAATGCTGTTGAAATCATCTATGAGGATCATTTGTCATGATCTGGGTGATTTATTATGATTCTAATTGATGTTTTAAAAAAAATCACTAAACCCTAAGATATCAATTTGAAACCCCAATCATGATTTCATTCACCATTACCATTTCATGCATCAAATGACATGGATGTATGTCTTAGTCAGTTTTAAATAAACATCATGATCTAAGGTTCCTTATTTTCCAAGTGTTTTCTTTAAAGCTCAGCGATCCACAAAATTTGTTTGTCTCACACATTTTCCTCATCTGACTTTTATTTCTCTTTCTCCCAGCGCTGGATTTCCATCCATCTATCCAGGTTTCAGTGCCTTCATACTATTAACAGTTTTCTACAGATGGCTACTGGAGGAGCATTGCTCAGGAGGGATTTGCAAGAGATTTCCTATCTAGAATCTCATCCAGAGATTTTTCAAATGTTCAAGGATGCAGGATTCTACAGGTTTTGTGAAAAATTACAAGGGTATCATCAAGGAATTGCATAGGCATTTGCCAAAAGTTTTGATGGAGCCAAAGTGAAATTGGGTCCTCTGGAAATGCAGATAGATGAGGCAAGTATTTCTACAACAACTAAGATGCCTAAAGAAGGTGAGAGGTGATTCAATACCACTGCCATTAAAGACATTGAATTTAGGTCTTAACTTAAGCCAGAATTCCCGAGCATTATTTGGCAAAGGGACGTTCCCTGGAATTACTTGGAAGACAAATGGCAGAAATTGTTGAAGGTTATTCATGTGTACATAACTTGTGAAGGGAGGTATGGCAGGGTCATGTTGTACCATTTCAGCCCTATCAATCATTCTATAGGAAGAAACCCTCTGAATTTGCCTCATTATCTTCATAGGAGCCTCACCAATATGGCACAAAAATTCCAAGCTAAAAATGAGAAAGAAAATAGTATATTGTTCCATCATGGCCTTATTAAGCTTATAGTGATGGAGGAAATCTAGAGAAGAGAGAAGACATGGGACTATCTCCTATTTTGGGGATAATTTGAGCAAGATATCCAGCCTAAGGGTAAGAAGACACCTACAAAGAATTTATCTACACCAAAGAGAAGCAAGAGAAAGAGAAGGGCACTGTCACCAATTAAGAAAGAAGAGCCAAATCCTTCATCCAGGTTCAAGAAGGCAAAAAATAATCTTGATTTTGATCAAGGAATTGAGGGCCAAATCCATGTTGCTGATAGGAACATTTTGAATTATCCATATTCTGAGTCTGAGTCTGAACCATCTATAGAGGAGAGAGAGGAAACTGAAGTTGAATCTCTAGACTTTGAAGTACTTGAGACATCAATAAAGAAGAAGGTCAGTAAATTTTTAAAGATTTAGAAGTTGGAGGAGATAACAGAGCTCAAGTTGTTGGACTGGCATATAAAATCAGTAAATCAAACCCTGGAAAATAAATCCGATGAGGTGATAGATCAATTCGAAGAAGTATCTCTGATGTATGTATATTTGGAAAGGAAGCACAAAAAGTTAATTAAGAAAAACCAGAAGCTCTACCAAATGATCAAACTCTTGAGGTTTAAGCTAGCACCTAGAAAACCAAAACCAAGAACTCACCTTGGTCTAGAAGCTTTGGTTGAGATAGAAATGAACCTGAACGAGGAATCCTAAGAGTTAGACAGAGTAAAGGAATCATTTTTTTCAATTTTGAATGGTTTTGGAAAACTCGGGACTTTCGGAAACTTATTTTTGTCTAGAGAGGTGTTGCTAGCTGTCGAATCCCCTGACTTTCGGCAGCTAAATTGTCTCTGTCCTATATGTGTTAGCTATCAAAAGTGAAGAGATGGATAGAACGACAATATGTTCTCCCAGATCATATCCATTTTCTTCCATATCACTCGAGGAGACTTTCAGATGCATCCCAACTCCAAAATAGATGGGAAGGAATATATTTTTCAGATTTTGAAGCAAATACAAAGAAGAAAGGTTCAAAGATGATTCCATTTTGGTTGAAGATAATTGATTCATGGCTCAGGTGTCAGTGAAAGATCTCAAGAAGACTTATCATCATATAGCAAGGCTATGCAGATGTCAAAGAACATATTTTTGAATGGGATTCCATCCCTTAATACTAGGATCTATCTCCTAGAATTTTGTAATGAGATAGACTTTGAAAACACTTGTAATTTGAGGATCTATCATTTGAGGATCTAAATTTTTTTTGTGAATATTATATAAGCCCATAGAGGCCATAGTCAAAAGGGGGATTAGTCAGATTTGAAGGGAAGTATGGTGTGAAAATATCACCATCTGTTGTAAAGTTGCTCAACAGGTTGTAAGTGGTGTTTTGATGAATACAAAGACTTTTTGTTCCCAGATTCTTGTGTCATGATCATGTGGTGAAGTACCTCTTTATGTAACCTGTTATTATCTTGTCTCACATATTGTTTTCTTTCCTTATCGTTTATAAGAAGATTATGTTTCAGGATTTGTCTTAGACGCCCTGATCTGGCTTAAAACGATATTTATGTTTTATTCTGAAAATTGAATGTAGAATTCAGATAAGATCAGCTCTGAATTTAAATTGGACCCTAATCTATGCTTCTTTTCCATTTCACAAAATCAAAGGATCCACTGACATGATTACCTTGCCTTGTTACATTTTGTCTCAGTTATTCATTCATTTTTTCATCTTTAACCTCTTGACTCCATTTTTTCCCAATGGCCCTCTTCTGTCGTCTCAACCAAAAAATCTAAAAACAAACATTTTGTCCTCATAGCTAGCCTAACATCCCATACAAACAAAGCTAAATCTGACAGAGAGATCCCTCTCTGAGTCTTGGAGGGCTAGATCTAAGACTAGAAGTGGTTTTGTGGTTACCCCTGCTAATTTCCTAGTCAGATTGGGAAATTACAGGGTGATAACATAATGGCGACCGTACTGGGGAACTTTCTCCAGTAGTGCACTTCAAGTTCCAAATATGATCATTGATGGTGGAAAGTGACCAAACACAAGAAGGCTTAAATCTTTCACCTGGCGACTCCAATCAGCTCTAGATCGGTTCTGATTCAAAGACTCCACTGGGGGAAGAACCTGAATTATGACCAAGCAATCTGGAAGGATAAGGTATTCAAGATCAAATTGTATTCAAGACATTTTTGGTTTTATCTGTAATTATGTTCTTTCTTATTCTAAACCTGATCAAAAGTACATTGTTGAAGATTGCATTGACCACCTTCTAATTGATGAAACCCAAGAGATTAAACCCCAATTTGTAGATCATGTACATACTCATACATTTGTACACATCCCAAAGGCACCTGTAGAAATCCTAGTGAGACACGAGCCTCATGTTTCATCTTTTCCTCTTGCTAAATATTTAGATTATTATAGGCCTCTTAATCTACCTCTTATACCTGTAAAAGTCCCAGACAAATACAAGCCTTTGGTTTTGCATCCCATTCTCCATGTTCTCTCGACCAATTATAACAATAATCTACCCAAGTTTGATGGAGAAAATGTGAAGATCATTGCTGAAAAACATATCCAAAGTCTTGAGGATTTTCTTGATCTTTTTGAGGTAGAAGAAGATGACGTCTGTATCAGGATGTTTGCCTTATCATTGCAAGGTAAGGCTAAGAATTGTTTTAAGAGTCTTCTAGCTGCAAGAATTAGCAATTTCCATAAATTCATGAAAGTTTTCCTAGATCGATGGGTGATCATGGGAAATATCTTTCTCATCCTAGAAGAGTATGAACATTTGAAAAGATAGCCAGGAGAGACAGTGCAACATTTTTCAGCTAGGTTCAATAAGGTGTATCATGCAATGCCTGCTGACATAAGACCACCCCCAGGATTAGCTCACTTGCATTACCCTGATGCTTTTGATCTGGAGATGGTGTTCCGATTAAGAGAAAGGAACACTACAACCCTTGAAGAAATGAAAAATGTTGTAGTCGATGTAGAAGCTAACCTGTTGAATAGAAAAGAAAGTTAGACGCATTGAGAAAAAACAAAATATAAAAGGAGCATGTGATATCCTCATAAGTAGAGCTAGATATCCTAGCAAATACTGTAAAAGAGATGATGCATAAGATTAGCAAGAAAGAATAACTTGTTGTTCAAAAACCTTATGTTCCATTAATTCCATAAAGTAAAAAGATCAATGTCCCCAATATTTTTCTAATTTAGACTCAGTATTTTGATCCACCCAATGATTACTCCATGTACTCAATTCATAATACAGCCAAAGAGGAAGTTCAAAATCAGGTGGTGGTGGAAAAATCTC
Organism: Picea engelmannii; assembly: GCA_009831015.1. Lineage (NCBI taxonomy): Eukaryota > Viridiplantae > Streptophyta > Pinopsida > Pinales > Pinaceae > Picea > Picea engelmannii. The sequence continues at coordinate 5,822 of ML839246.1, read as the reverse complement.
TGGAGATGATGTGCATGTTTGACGACCTCCCCTACATAGATGATGTACCCAGATATGATCTTCATAATGATGACTATATGGTTGAGATTGAAGCTGATTGTTCAAAGAAACCATCATTATCTTCATGGGAAGAAGAAGCCCAGTTGTCACAGTGCATAGATAACAATCAAACTCTTCATACTAATCAATATTGCAAAGAGGAAAATGCAGAAAATTTTCAAGAAAGTGCAAGCTGCCTACCCCTATGTTTCACCTCGCTCCTGAGAAAACATTGCAAGTAGATTGTAAATAGTAAGAATGAGGAGTGCTCTAATGCATCAGGTGAGGATAACAGGGGCTATATAGAATTTGTTTCAAATTCATAGGTGCAGCCCTTGAGTCTTTTTGAAGGCCAAAATTCAGATGAAAACACAAAGCCCGGGACACACAATAAGATGATCCATTTAGATTCCCTACCCTTATGTTTTAGTTCATTTCAGACTTTGAGAAGGAATCTTGGTCATATCCTGGTTGAGATTCACAGTGTCAACCTTGTAGTGCCAGCAAAGCCCATTCCACAGTCATCAAAATTATTTTATGACCCTATAGCTAATATGTTGGATAATGCTTGTTTTCAAAATCAGGTTTCATTTACTCCTAATGAATTAAAAAATTGTTATGATATGGATATGATCAGATAGTCTACCCCACTATCTGGTTTAGTAGAAATATAAGTACAAAAACCATCAGTTGAAATACAAACACATCTTGAAATGTTTAAAGACTGGAAGACCCCACGTGCAGCAAAAGGTCAGGAAGTTGAATGGATTGATTCCAAATACCAAGAAATAGGTCAAGTCTATCTTGATCCTATAGATATCTATATGAGAAAAAAATTCATCATAGGGCAACTTTTGCTTTCCAGCATTTATGTTGCTTGACAGGTTTATAGAGCTCTTTATGATGATGACCAGGCTCACAATCACTTTAAAATACCATTAACAGATTTGTTCCTGAACTGGGTGAAAAATAGTGAAAGAGACAAGGTGCAAGACCCGACATTTGATTGGTTATATTGGGTATTTCACATTGATTAAAGACAAACATTCTCAGTTTAGAATAGGATATATGTACATAAATAAGATCGTCAGATCAACGTTTTTGTTTCAATTATCAAATTTATAGTATGCAAATAAGTTTGTTGGGCAAGCATGTGTTTCATTTTTGTTTCCATTTTACTTCAAAACTTAGTCAAAGTCAAAATGAATAATCAACTGGTGTCCAGTCACTAAGCTGCAGGACAGATCAAGATACAAGTGGTGTGATGAGCCCAATGGACAAGGAACTGATTTACAAAGCCGAAGATCTGAGATTGTTGACATCTCCTAAGGAGTTTCCATCCCCAATTGGAGCCTATATTAGGGTCCTATGAGATAGTCATATGTTCTCCAGTTACCTATTTGGAAATTTTCTCTGATCATTTTGAGAATTTCTACATGATAAGAAGCTCAGGAGTAATGGTCCAGTGGTGTATCTTGTGTTTCAAAGAGGTGTCTAGGTATATCCAAAGTTGGCAAGTGGTAGGTTGGAATCATGATGAATACATATGAATCTTTGAAGGTTTAGAATGGATCAATTAGTGGTTTTCATGAACTCAATTATATCTCAATTGTGGCATAAAAGTTTACTTTCGGTATCTAAAAGAGAAAATCTTGATGGAAAAGGAGAAGACATATATCAGCAGTCGAAGGTTTTGAGACAGTATGATTGTGATCTTGGTTTCAAAGATTCATTTGCAACCTTACTAGATGGTTTGAACTCTTGAATGTAAAAGTGTCAAATAAATAGTTTTCGGCAGCTAAGGGTCAAATTTTATGTGTTGTAAGCTGTCGAAAGTTCCCAGTTTCGGCAGCTAAAATGGTAGGCGCAACTCTCAGTTAGTTGTCGAAAGTGAAGATTTTGTTAACGATTAGATTGTCCCATCGGGCTCTCAAACCACCATCATTACACATGTCATGATGATCTTAAATGCTGTCAAAATTGTCTATGAGGATCATTTGTCACGATCTGGGTGATTTATTATGATTCTAATTGATGTTTTAAAAAAAATCATTAAACCCTAAGATATCAATTCGAAACCCCAATCATGATTTCATTTGTCATTACCATTTCGTGCAACAAATCACATGGAGGTGTTTCTTAGTCGGTTTTAAATAAACATTATGATCTAAGTTTCCTTATTTGCCAACTGTTTTTTTTGAAACTCAGCCATCCACAAAATTTTCTTGTCTCACGCATTTTCCTCATCTCACTTTTGTTTCTCTTTCTCCTAGCGTGGGTTTTCCATCCATCTATCCAGGTTTCAGTGCCTTCATGATATTAGCAGTTTCTATTAACAGTTTTCTGCAGATGGCTACTAGACGAGCATTGCTCAGGAGGGAGTTGCAAGAGATTTCCTATCTAGAATCTCATCCTTTTATTTGTCAAATGTTCAAGGATGCAGGATGCTACATGTTTTATGAAAAATTACAAGGGTATCATCAAGGAATTTCATATGCATTTGCCAAAAGCTTTGATGGAGCCAAAGTGCAATTGGGTCCTCTGGAAATGTAAATAGATGGGGCAAGTATTGTTGCAGCAACTGAGATGCCTGGAGAAGGTGAGAGGTGGTTCAAGACCATTGCCATTAAAGACATTGAATTCAGGTATTACCTTAAGCCAGAATTCCCGAGAATTATTTGGCAAAGGGACGTTCCCAAGAATTACTTAGAAGACAAATGGGAAAAATTGTTGAAGGTTATTTAGGTGTACATAACTTATGAAGGGAGGTATGGCAGGGTCATGTTGTACCATTTCAGGCTTATCAATCATTTTACAGGCAGAAACCCTCTGAATTTGCCTCATTATCTTCATAGGAGCCTCACCAAGATGGCACAAAAATTCCAAGCTAAACCTAAGAAAGAAAACAGTAGATTGTTCCCTCATGGCCTTATTAAGATTATAGTGATGGAGGAACTCCAGAGAAGAGAGAATACATGGTACTATCTCCTATTTTGGGGAGAGTTTGAGTAAGAGATCTAGCCTAAGGGTAAGAAGACACCTACAAAGAATTCATCTACAACAAATAGAAGCAAGAGAAAGAGAAGGGCTCTATCACCAGTTCAAATAGAAGAGCCAACTCCTTCATCCAGGTTCAAAAAGGAAAAAAAGAAGCTTGATTTTGATCAAGGAATTGAGGGCCAAAGCCGTGTTGTTGATAGGAATATTTTGAATTTTCCATATTCATATTCTGAGTCTGAACCACCTATAGAGGAGAGAGAGGAAACTGAAGTTGAATCTCTAGCCTTTGAAGTACCTGAGACATCAATAAAGAAGAAGGTTAGCAAATCTTTAAAGATTCAGAAGTTGAAGGAGGTGATAGAAGAGCTCAAGTTGTTGGATAGGCATATAAAATCAGTAAATCAAACCCTGCAAAAAAAATCCGATGAGGTGATGAATTCGAAGAAGTAGCTCTGATGTATGCATCTTTGGAAAGGAAGCACAAAAATTGAATTAAGAAAAATTAGAAGCTCTACCAAATGATCAAACTCTTGAGGTTTAAGCTAGCACCTAGAAAACCAAAACCAAGAGCTCACCTTGGTCTAGAAGATTTGGTTGAGGTAGACATGAACCTGAATGAGGAATCCTAAGAGTTAGACAGAGTAAAGGAATCAAATTTTGCAATATTGAACAGTTTTGGAAAACTCAGGACTTTCGGCAGCTTATTTTGGTCCAGAGAGGTGTTGCTAGCTGTCGAATCCCCTGACTTTCGGCAGCTAAATTGGCTCTGTCCTATACGTGTTAGCTTTCGAAAGTGCAGGTATGGACAAAATGATAATATGTTCTCCCAGGTCATATCCATTTGTTTCCATATCACTCGAGGAGACTTCCATATTCATCCCAACTCCAAAATAGATGAGAAGGAATATCTTTTTCAAATTTTGAAGCAAACACAAAGGAGAAAGGTTCAAAGATGATTCCATTTTGGTTGAAGATAATTGATTCATGGCTCAGGTGTCATTGAAAGATCTCAAGCAGCCTTATCATCATCCAACAAGGCTATGCAGATGTCGAAGAACATACTTTTGATAGGGATTCCATCTCTTAAGACTAGGATCTATATCCTAGAATTTTGTAATGAGATAGGCTTTGAAAACACTTGTAATTTTCAGATCCATCATTTGAGGATCTAAAACTGTTTTGTGAATATTATATAAGCCCATAGAGGCCACAGTAAAAAGGGGGATTAGTCATATTTGAAGGGAAGTATGGTGTGAAAATATCACCATCTGTTGTAAAGATGCTCAATAGGTTGCAAGTGACTTTTTAATGAATACAAAGGCTTTTTGTTCCCAAATTCTTGTGTCATGATCATGTGGTGAAGTACCTCTTTATGTAACCTGTTATTATCTTGTCTCACATATTGTTTTCTTTCCTTATCATTTATAATAAGATTATGTTTTAGGATTTGTCTTAGACACCCTGATCTAGCTTAAAATGATATTTATGTTTTCTTCTGAAAATTGAATGTAGAATTCAGATAAGCTCTGCTCTGCATTTAAATTGGACCCTAATCTATGCTTCTTTTCCATTTCACAAAATCAAAGGATCCACTAACATGATTACCTTTCCTTGTTACATTTTGTCTCTTCTATTCATTCATTTTTTCATCTTTAACCTCTTGACTCCATTTTTTCCCAATGGCCCTCTTCTATTGTCTCAAACAAAAACTCTAAAAACAAACCTTTTGTCCTCATAACTAGCCTAAAATCCCATACAAACAAAGATAAATATGACAGAGAGATCCCTCTCTGAGTCTTGGAGGGATAGATCCAAGACTCGGAGTGGTTTTGTGGTTACCCCTGCCGATTTCCTCCTCGTCTTGGGAAATTATAGGGTGATAACACCTATCATGGAACAACAAGTTCTCTAAAAGCCTCACATAGCTTTGAGTATCACATTATATCACGGTCGAATTCAACACCTAATCAAATATTCTATAAACCAACTTACGAAGCCACACTACTTTTGTACAAGCCTCACAAGCTGCAATATACTCTACCTCTGTAATGCTAAGCGCAGTAGACTTCTGATTCCTGCTAGTCCAAGATATCGTAGCAGAGCCCAAACTGAATCATATGCCTGAAGTGCTCTTTCTATCATATGCACTCCCTACCTAATCAAAATCTGTATATCCATGCAGTTGTACATCACTGTTTGAGACATATCTCAAACCATAGTTTAGCATTCCACGTAGATACCTTAGAATATGCTTTGCATCTATCCAATGCTCATGTCTCGGTTCCACCTAGAAATGGCTCAATGTATTCACAAAAAAGCATATGCATGGCCTAGTATTTACCAAATACATCAGTGATCCAATCAACTGTCAATACATGGACACGTCTACTGGCATGGAATATGAGTATTTCAACTTCTTCAGGTTCGCAACCATGGGAGTGGCCATGGATTTACAATCCATCATCCCAAATATTTGAAGGATCTTTACATCATACTTCCCTTGACCAAGGAAGATTTCTCCGGGATTCTGCCATACTTATAACCATAAGAACAAGATCCTTCATATTAAATTCAAAGGCCAGGTCCCTATTACACTAAATAATGAGAGGCTTTGCACCTGTCAGAAACAAGTCATAAACATATAGTATCAAAATCACAGGTGCATCATTCATAACCTTGAAGTAAAGGTTCATATCTACATAACTCTTGGAGAATCCGAGTATTGTCAAATAATTGTTGTTATCCACATACCGATCTCTTAGAGCTTGCTTGAGTCCATACAA
>WSFP011310182.1:0-43267 GCA_009831015.1 Picea engelmannii | reverse complement strand
ATATACATATATAAATATGTATAAGTTGCATTATAATATACATATATAAATATGTATAAGTTGCATTATAATAGGATTGACAATCATAAAGAATAAACACTAGGAGGGATTTTAATATAATAAGTTATAAGTGTCAATAATTACCAATGAATTAAGTAGTATTGTATATAAAATATTGTATATCCATTACTAAATAGTGTGCTCTCATTAAATTGTAATTATGTAAGAAGTTCCACAATATAGTGTCGGTAATTTAAGGAAAGATATTGTTGTTATGTCGTGTTCAAAAACCATCGACTAAAGTAAAAGAAATGATATTATATATGTTTACTCAATAGATATTTAAATTATAAATGTAATATCATAATTTAGAGTGGTAATTAAACGAATTGTAAATTATTTTGATACTTTAGGATTAAGTTGGGATTGATGATATATTGACTATTTCAGTAAGTGTTAAGTGATAACTATTCAATTGTTATAGGATAACTTACATTGGATTAAGATAAGAGTTTATATGCGCAATCTAAGATAGAGATTGAAGTAATCATGTTCGGTATGTAGTATGATTGTTTTATATTTCGGAAATATAACTCAACTTTTACAATTTAAAGAATCATGGTTGGCAGTTATGGTGAGGGGTATGATTTAAATGTAAATTGTGAGTCTGATTTGAAACACAAATAGATTATTTTCCGATGAGATCATTATGTATATATTTATGTAAAATTTAGTACCTTCTTGATAGAGGACTTAATGTGTGGATTTGTCACATTCGTGTTAAGTAGAAATTCTTGTTATGCTTCGTAATAAAAGTTATATTATGTTCTTGCTCAATACATATGAGTATTGCTTAAATGACTGTTTAATCGTAATAGACTATACTTTATGCTTGAAGAATTTATGATGAGTATTGTTCTTGATTTAGTCTTGAATTTTGGAATAGGATTGAAGATATGGGAATAGATACTTCCATGTTCCTCAGAACAGTCGCCAATCTTGACACCTTAAATGGTCAAAATCAATCGGATGAATCCTGGACTTGAGCGTTGATTATGTGTCTTGGAGGTCCTAACCTTACAGGTCGGTTGACCGGGTAGACATCTTTGTTATCTTTATGTGATGAAAATAATCTATTGGTTTTAACAATGATGAATTGATTGTTGTCATGTTGGGATGTAGATGAGAATAGAATGTGTATTATTGAAGTATGTTAATGTCATGTAACATTTGTTCTAATGATTTTTCAACAAAAAAAATTACCACTATTATACTCACTTACATTGTTGTCATAACAGAGGGGTCGTTACATATGGTATCAATGTAGGTTCAACCCTGCGACATTAAACAATTACGCCTTCCACTATGTTAAATAAAAGATTAAAGATGTACCACTAATTAATTTTGAAATTGTTCCATGCAGGTAATCTTGGTTAGAGGAAACAGGGGAAGTAGACGACGTGGTGTTGGAGGAAGAGGTATGACACCTCTGGTTGTATCCATGCTAGAGGGATCAAACCCTCGGGGATATGAGTAGACTATTGAGCATGAGCAGGTTGTTGTGGGAGATGTGGTAGGTATGATGAGATCCTTCCAAAGGATGTCAGAGGCATTGATCAACTGCCTAGATCGAGATGAGGGAAGATTGTTTGTTCCCGATGAAGTTTCACAGCGCGCTCCAGCTGGTAGTACTAACATACACAGAGAACTCAAGAAAGTGAATTTTCACGAGTTTTGGGCTGCCACGGATGGCTTAGCCGCCAAGACATGGTTGGAGAACATGACGATGTTCTTCGCACTTCGTGATTACACCTCCAACATGAAAGTATGCATGGCGGTCTTTCAGTTGAAGGGGACTTCTCTACTTTGGTGGAAGACACTCCTACCCCAACTAAACATGGTTGTCGAAGATGTGTCATGGGATTTGTTCGAGGAACGGTTCTAGGAGAGGTATTTGTCCAAGGAATTCATTGAGTGCTAGTTTAATGAGTTCAACACCTTACGATAAGGTGGTCCTACGATGCCACAGTATGAGGCCAGGTTCATGGAGCTAATTATGTATGATCCACATATGAACACAAATAATTTAAAGGTCAACAAGTTTGTGTTCAGCCTTAACTTCAAAATTTGTGCGAAGGTGAGGATCCTAATGTCTCAAACATTGCACAATGCAGTTCAGAAGATACTCATAGTTGAGGAAGATCTGAACAGTGGGGGTCAGGGAAGGACTCATTCTAGACTGATTAGATGAATGACATCAGGAGTGCATCAACATCAAACACCATGCAGAAAGACTTTTGTGCATCGAGATACACCCAGAGGACCTATATTCTCGACATCGAGACGACAGAATCCTCAGCAGAGGGCTCCTTACAGAGGACCACAGCATCAGCAGTTGTGTCGTCTGCAACAACAATATAATTTTAGGCATGTTCAGCAGAACAGACCAGGATCGCAGACTGTTAGGCCAATAGCTTCTACTTCGGGGACTAGGAGCACAAGATCGAAGACTAGATGTTGGACATGTGGAGAGCCACATTACCAATGATATTTTTTTATTAAGAAGGCCAGAGCAGTTGGATCATCAAGACCCACTATAGTTGGATATTTGGGCAAGGCCCACAGGATACATGCAGTGGTGAACAACCTCCAGGCCGAGCACCAGTCCAATGTGCTTGAGATGTCAAGTACGATCTTTGATCAAAATTTTAGTATTTTGATAGATCCGGGAGCTACAGAGAGCTTTATTTTGAGTGCAACATTAAAGAGAATTAAGGTAAAGATATTCGAGCAGGACGAGTTCAGATACGTAGAAATGGTATCGAGTGCCAAATAAAAGGTTGGAGGAAAGGTTATGGACTGTAGCATTAACTTGGGTGATTTTGTAACGAAGGCCAACCTATACGTCAGGATCTTAGGATCTTATGACATAGTGATAGGCATGGCCTAGTTGGAATCCCATGACGCGATATTGAACTATAAGACAAAACGGTTAAGTTTTATGGATGATTTGGGGTAGATTAGAGTAATAGTAGGAAGAAACCAAGGGGTGTCTTTGAGGTTTATTTATTCCCTACAATTGAAGAAGATTATGCACAAGGGAGGCAATCTTAGTGCTAAACGAAAAATGTGAGGCAGAAGGATTAATAAACCAAAATAAACCGACAAATTTACAAGAAGTGTGTATCTTTATGGGTTTAGTAGGATATTACCGATGGTTTGTCAAAGGTTTTTTGAAGATAGAAAATTCAATCATGGAATTGCAAAAGAAAAACAAAAGTTTGTATGGACTGAGAAATGCACAGAAGAATTTCAAAAACTCAAATATTTATTGACAAAAGCACCAATACTAAAATTCCCCAACATAGAAAAATAATTCTTGGTATGCACGGACACATCCAAGGAAGGTTTAGGCATATTTTTGATGCAAGATGGTCGAGTAATCACTTACATTTCAAGGAAATTGAGAAGGCATGAGGAAAACTATGCAATGCACGACTTGGAGTTATTATGAATTGTATATGCCTTGAGAGTATGGATACATATTTGATTGGACGAAAATTCCAACTAAAGACAAATCACTGTGGATTGCAGCATATATTTACTCATAGTGACTTGAACACGTGACAGAGGTGTTGGTCAGAACTACTTAACGAATACAACTTTGAGATTACTTTGATTAAAGGAACAGTGAACAGAGTGGCAGATGCGTTGAGTCAGAGACCACACATACTCTCGGCAATACCTCTTAATACGAATCTTCGAGAAAAGATTCTAACTTTACATATAAAAAATGAATGGTATAAAGAAGTTAAGGATAATATTGGACAAAATACCATGATGGTGTCGAAGTTTGAAGGTTACCCATTGGAAAATGATGGATTGTTGAGATATAATGGAATAATTTATGTATCGTCTAACGATGAGTTAAGAAGTTTGATCTTAAGCAAAGCTCATCGATCATTTTACATGGCTCATCCGGGAGTCAGGAAGATGAAGGCAGACCTTAAGCCTTTATTCTTCTGGAAAGGAATGAAAGCGTACATAGTTAGTTATGTGGCGAGATGTCTAGAATGTCAGCAAGTGAAGGTTCAGCATAGACATCCAGTGAGATTGTTACAACCCCACGCTATTCCTAAATCGAAATGGAAGGTCATTTCGATGGATTTTATTGTGGGATTTCCACTGATGGCAAGGAGACAAGATTCAATTTTCGTGGAAGTTGACACTCTAACGAAGAGTGCACACTTTATTCTAGTACATACGATGTATCAAGCGCCATATATAGCTAGATTTTTTGTCAGTGAGATTGTGAGATTACATGGTGTACCAAGAAAGATCATATATGATCGGGGATCAGTTTTTATAGGATTGTTTTGGAACACTTTCCAAGAGGCCTTGGGAACGTAACGAAACTTAAGTACAACATAACACCCAGAGACAGAAGGACAAACAGAAAGAACAAACCAATTTTTGGAGGATATGTTGCGTATGTATGTAATGGACCAACATAAACGTTGGGAAGACTTATTTCCATTAGTAGAATTTTCATACAACAACGGTTACCAATGTATGATTAAGATGGCACCATTTAAGTTTCTTTATGGGTGACTCTATCGGACATCGTTGAGTTGGGATCAACTTGAGGATAGGGTCCTGGTAGGACCAAAGGTAATCTAAGAAATGGAAGAATAGATGCAATCGATAAGACAAAGTATTAAAGAAGCACATGATTGATAGAAGAGTTATGTTAATGTGCATCACGTTGACTGCAGTTATGAAGTTGGCAACATATTTTTCTTGCGGGTAAAATTGCACAAGAGTTCGATAAAGTTTGGAAAGGGTTCTAAACTCTCTCCTAGGTTTGTGGGACCTTTTGATGTTGTGGAAAAAAAAGGACCCGTGGCTTATCGACTAGTCTTGCCTGATTCTTTGAAGTGTATGCACAATGTATTTCATGTATCTGTTTTATAACATTATATTAGTGATTTGCCACATGTTATTGACATGATTTCTTCACAGGTGTCAGACGAGGGTGGTCTCATGGTGGAACCAATCCACATTATGTACCATCGCATTCGACAACTACGACGTCGAATAATCAATCAGGTCAAGGTCTAGTGGGACAAATATAGTCAACACTCGGCTACCTAGGAGGACGCATACGAGATGCGTCAACAATTTTCATACTTGTTTTGATAGATTAGATATGTTTATCTATGTCAGATACATTTGTTTACTTGAATTTATATATTGTACAAACTTTGAGACAAAGTTTAAAACAAGAGGGGGTGTATGTAACATCCCGCTCTACTGAGCACACTTTTATTGACATATTCTTTGAGGACACTTGCTTGCAAGTGATCCGATTATGGTATTATGATTTCATTCGATTATGGGTTATATATGATGACGATGATGTATGGTGACTTATTCTTATTTTGATGTATATGTATTGGCAGATGTTATTGACAAGTTTCCTGAGTGTGCAGGACACATGACAGGTTATGGATGTTGATGGAATCAATGGACTTCCTTGGACTCTGGATTGAGTCAAGGAGTGTATTGTATTTTGTTTGATTATTTCATTTTATGCACATGTGACATACGATTGATTATATTATGATTTATGTATATGGATTATTGACATTGTTTTTGTCAATGGATGTAGGCTTGATGATTCTTGCTAATCCGACTCACATAAGGAGTAAAGGAGCCATGCACAGAATTCATACATTTGAGGGAGAGGTGTGGCAGTGTCCCTGTCACAGCCTACTAGCACTCCCACCGTGGTCTGAGTTGTAGGTTAACGATTACCTAGTTCAAGAGGTCCCCGATGTCATGAGGGCAGACTGATACAGTCACTCACAAAGATTTCTAAGGGGCGCACAATAAGGAGGAAACTTTATTCCTTAGAAGCCATTAGTCTCTCACAAGGTTGACCAAGTGGAGTGTTGATTCCAAGGGTCAGACAAACTTTCAAAATCAGTCAAAGGTGAGTAGCACCCTTGGAGCAAGGAGGTGCATCTTGAAGGGCATGTCGCGTAACTAAAACTTGATTCAATAAATCTAGGTGGCCTAGAAAACATTGAAATGATTGGACCTTGTTAGAATAAAATAATTAATTAAATAGTAAATTATTAATTATAAAACCTAACAAAATTCTAAGCCTAAGCTTAAGACTAAGTCTAAGTCTAAATTTAAATAAAGGACTAAATGAATTATGACATCAGTTAAAAGAATTGAGAATATAATCAAACTCTAAGAAAAAGGCGAATAAAATTTAAAGGTGGGAAAAATGCACATGTGTGCATGAAATTAATAAAATGGATTTTTAAAAATAGAAGAAATAATAATATGAGAGAATAGAAGTACACATGGAATAGAATCTTGAGTCAACCTACCACTAGCCTAACTAGAAGAAGACTCATAATCCAACTCTAACTAAGATCTAGTTAGGAAACAGTTATTAAATGAGAATTTGGGGAACAAAGGGAGAGGGTGAGGGTGAATAATACTAATTAAATTAATTAGTATGGGTGCAACTTGGGGAGAGGGTGACAAGTGTGTGGGTGACTAATACTAATTAAATTAATTTAAAAAATAATTAATTGTGCATGAGGACATGTGTCATTGATGATTTTTCTTTAAAACAAATGTGGTAGAAGAGAAATGAATCTCACTTTTTCTTGGTAATGTTATGCTGTCAAAATTTTGTGGAATTTGTTTTACTTGTGAGAGTTGGGATACCAAGCTTGTGTAAAGGGTGAAATTTTTTCCTTACGAAGCAAGCCTTGAAGCTATTGTTTGTTGGTTTCTTGTGTGTAGTCATTTTACGTCTCAGGGGATAAGGGGAAGAAAAGTACCCCTAGCATTGATTGGAACGTACTGGTGACAAACAAAAACATTATGGTAAAAAAAAAAAAAACTTAAAAAATTGTTCAAAATTTCAAATATTTTGTTGTTCTAAATTCATCGTAAAATTTGGTAATAAAGGGTCGCCTCATGGCTTGAGACGATTATCCAAGCAATTAATAGGAAATTTCTTATATTAAATCTTCCTAAATCTTTTATTGACTTAGAATTATAGTGCATCAAGGATCGTAACTATTTGCAACTACGTAGATTGTTTTAGGGACGTTGAATAATGCTTATAGTACAAGTGAGCTTTTTAAATTCCTTTCATTTAAAGGTTCATGTGAGAAGTTAAATTTTTATATTAAAAATAAACTATGATGAAGGGGTTTTGGTTAAACTTTATGTTAGATCGTTGCTTACCAGGTAACATGACAATAAACAAATTGGTCTTTGAAATTCAGGGAGCTATTAGATAGTCTCATTCCTTAGTAAAGGTAAATAAATTTACCTTTAATACATTTATCTATATATATGTTTTCATTCGATATTATATATATAAATGTGTATATGTTTACATGGTTTATATACATATATAAATATGTATAAGTTACATTATAATAGGATTGACAATCATAAAGAATAAACACGAGAAATGATTTTAATATAATAAATTATAGGTGTCAACAATTACCAATGAATTAAGTAGTATTGTATATAAAATATAGTATATCCATTACTAAATAGTATGTTCTCTAATTATGTAAGAAGTTCCACAATATAGTGTCCGTAATTTGAGGATAAATATTGTTGTTATGTTGCGTTACTTTGGAGCTCTTACTCTTGGGTTAGGTTCGAAGAAGTGAAAAGTAAATTAAAAAACAAAACATCTACTAAAGTAAAAGAAATGAAATTATAAATATAATATCATAATGTAGAGTGGTAATTAAATGAGTTGTAAATTATCTTGAGATCTTAGGATTAAGTTGGGGTTAATGATATATTGATTATCTTAATAAGTGTTATGTGATAACTATGCAATTGTTATAGGATAACTTACATTGGATTAAGATAAGAGTTTATATGCGCAATCCAAGATAGATATTGAAGTAATCATGTTCGGTATGCCTAGTATGATTGCTTTATATTTTGGAAACATGACTCAACTTTTACAATTTAAAGAATCATGGTTGGTAGTTATGGTGAGGGGTATGATTTAAATGTAAATTGTGAGTCTGATTGGAAACACAAATAGATTATTTTGCGATGAGATCATTATGTTTATTGTTATGTAAAATTTAGTACAGTTTGGCTAGAGGACTTAATGTGTGGATTTGTCACATTCGTGTTAAGTAGAAATTCTTGTTATGCTTCGTAATAAAAGTTATATTATGTTATCTCTCAATACACATGAGTATTGCTTAAATGAATGTTTAATCGTAGTAGACTATACTTTGTGCTTGAAGAATTTATGATGAGTATTGTTCTTGATTTAGTCTTGAATTTTTGAATCGGATTGAGGATATGAGAATAGATGTACCTCCACATTCCTCAAAATAGTCACCAGTCCTGAGACCTTAAATGGTCAAAATAAATTGGATGAATCATGGACTTGAGCATTGATTATGTGTCTTGGAGGTCTTAACCTTGCAGGTAGGTTGGGCGGGTAGACATCTTTGTTATCTTTATGCAATGAAAATAATCTATTGGTTTTAATGATGATGAATTGATTGTTGTCATTTTGTGATGTAGATGGGAATAGAATGTGTATTATTGAAGTATGTTAATGTTGTGTAACACTTGTTCTAATTATGTTTCAAAAAAAAATTACCATTATTGTACTCACTTACATTGATGTTGTAATGGAGGATTCGTTACACAAAGAAGGCACAAATGTTGAATTAGGCTCGCAGACCAAGAGATTTTCATCAAATTTAACATCTCTTCTACTAATAATTTCATTACAATGTGGTTGAAGAAGTATGTAACCTTTGACATCTTCAAAATAACCAACAAATATACACTTCTCACTTTTAGGATGTAATGCTTTTCTTTTCTCATCAGGAATGTGAGCCCATGTTATACTGCCAAGTACACGGAAGTGACTTACATCTGGTTTAATTTTTTTCCATGCTTCTTCCAGAGTTATATTTTTAAGAGCCTTTATGGGAGTGTGATTTACTATGTAATTTGCACAGTTGATGGCTTATGCTCAATACTTTAAACTTAATCCCTTAGATTGGATCATACATTTAGCCATTTCTTTTAATGTGTGGTTCTTTTTCTCGGCAACAACATTTTGTTGTGGTGTATATGGAACAATGTGTTGCATTTGGATTCCCTATGTAAAGCAACAACTTGTAAAATTATTGTTCAGATATTCATCTCCATTATCTATTCTTAACCTTTGAATTTGATGTCGAAATTTCTTTACTACAAGGACCTTGTAGGCCAAAACTTGTCAAAAACTTCGCTCTTAAGTTTTAAGAAGTAAACCCAAGTACGTCTGGAAAATTCATCAATGAAAGTTAAGAAATACTTGCACCTAGAAAAAGAAGGAGAAGAAAGTGGACCACACAAATCACTGTGAACAAGATGCAAAGGGCCCGAGGCGTGCCAAGAGGCATGTTTATCAAAATTGTCCCAATGATGTTTTCCCGGAACACAATCGGCACAAACACCATCTCTACATGAAATGAGAGGAAGACCAGTCATCATCCATTGATTACATAGTTGTTGCAATGAGCGATAGTTTAGATGACCAAACCGATCATGCCAAAGTTTGTTCAAGTCGTCGCTATGAGAAACAAAAATTAATGGAAAATATGATGACCCAAAGTTGTCAAATTTATACAACCTGGTAATATCATCAACAATTCCAGTTGCAAGAACATGCTTAGGATATTTTAGATCCTTGATTACAACTTGGTGAGGTGAAAACTCTACGGTTTTACCTTCACTTGAATGAGTGATTTGATATAATGATAGAAGGTTATAGGAAAGATTTGGAACACATAATACATCATTGAAATGACCATTATCTACTTGAACTGTTTGAGATCCTACAAATCTAAGAGATCTATCGTCACCAAAAAATATTTTATTGGTGTTACATTCAATTAGAGCATAAAATATGGCTTTATCATTAGCCATATGATAAGATTATCCAGAATCAATAAGACACTCATTAGAAGAAGTAGTAGAAGTTGCATTGAAGGAGAAACCAAAAGCAGAAAGTGCATGTCCATGAGAAGAAGAAGAAGAAGTAGAATAAATATTGATGTTGTGCTTCTTCGTCGTGGCTTTTAAAGATTCCATCTTCTTGAAAAATTTGGACTCATCATGACCATCTTTCCCACAAAAGTTGCAATGTTTTTCAGTCTTCTTATTTTAAGATTTTTCTCCTTTGTCACCATTAGGAGCTAAATCTTTCTGAGTGCATTTGGGACCCTTGTTTTGCTTGTTTTTGTGGAGAGGATGTTGCTTCTTGGGATTCTTAGGTTTATCTTTCTGTTGGGCAACTAAGGATTTGTTGGAGGTACCTGTAGTGTTGATCACTCCAAGTTGCACAATCTTATAGTGCTCTCTAATCAAAGCATCACAAAAGGACTCAAGAGTCGGTTTTTGATATGCTCTCCCTAGAGCCTCTCTCATGGCATAAAAGGTATATACAAACATGAAATATGCACTACCTAGCATGGAAATAATAATATAGATGCAACACTCTTCCTCGAGTTTTATGTTACACTCTTCACATAAAATTATAAGTGTTTTAAAATTAGATAGACAATCTTCAATGCAAGAAAAATCATTTGGACTTAAAGTCAATCTATGATTTTATAACTGATGTGTTCGAATAATATTATGTTTACCAAACATAGATTCAAGTTTTTCCCAAGCTTCATCGGGGTCATCAATTTCTTGAAGGTGGAACCTTAAATCAGGAGAGATGGACATTCTGATCAGTCCACGTGCTTTTTCATTCTTATTAGACCATTTGATTTTCTTTTCATCATCAGTGGGTTCTTTTTCCTTTCCCAAGGTAATCTAGTACATGCCTTTACTTGTTAATAAATCCTCCATATGGGATTTCCATTGGAAGTAGTTGGTGCTGGTAAGAAAAAGATCACTGGAAGAAACCATATTAAATATGTAGATAATATGGATTTAAAAACTGAAACTAGTGATATGGTTGGAAAGATCTCGAAAAATTAAGTGACTTTTAAAAAAAGAAAACGGACTTCAAATGTGAAAGTTATACCCTCACTTTTACAAATAAGTTGCTTTATGAAGTGACCCACTTTTATTAAAAAAAAAGCGGAAACCACTTTTACAATGAAGTTATTGTTATGTACCAAAGACTAAATACAAAGGCACCACAGTAGATATACAAAATTAATATGCAAAATATCTTTTATTATTATTAAACCCTTAGGGTAGGGCAACACCATACAATGGATCCTATTATGGAAGGGATCATCTCCTGTTCACTTGCCTCTTCGAGGGGGCAACCTCCTAATGAGATTCAACTCCAAATACAATACGTCTCTTCATATCCCATTACATTGTTTAAACCCCTTTATATAGTGCTACCAACCACCTAAGAACATTCTAGAAGAGGAACCTTCTAGAAGTAGAACCTTCTAAGAAGTTCTCTTACATTTATTATATCCAACTACCATAGTGGGCCTTATTTAATACTATAGTGGACCTAGTCCACCTTACATTGAATGGCCTCTACTATTATAACTATGATCCCTTCGGGCCCTCCACTAACTCTCTAGCTACCTAACATTCCATCCCCCTTATGAAAGTGTTGTCCTCAACGCTTGATGTACAACCATATACCAGGGTCCCATGGATAAGTGTTGACCATAGTGTTGAAGTAGACTAGAGAACCAGGGTCCCACGAAGAAATGAAAACCATCATGTTGAAGTAGTCCAACTTCCATTGTGAACCGGGGTCCCATGTCCAAGTGCTCATGTGAAATCTACGTGAAAGATATCAAAACACAAGAGCCAGCTGAAAATGATGCTCCAAAGATCTACATTGATCATGGGGATCCAAATATGTGCATCCCTCCATATCCACAAAATCATTGGAATAACACACTAGTATTGGAGAATACTGAAAAATAGTGTTCATAGAAGGTGTTGGACTTATCTCTATAATGTGCTCTACATAAGGTAAAGGCAATTCATCAAATAGAAGATGGAAGTGATTGTCATCCTAGAAATGACAACTATCCATATACCAATCATCACAAGCGTCTTCAAAATCATACCATGCATACAATTCTTGATTATATTCATCCCTGATATCTTCCATAAGATATCTCTCCTACATGCAATCCAAGGTCCTTTGAATATTGTGACAACTATCAATGACAGCTTGTAGACCCTCTTGGATATGGTGCTCAAGGGTTTCAATCTTTCGGCCAATTTCCATGAGAAGTCGAATATCCATTTGAAATACCACATATACTATACCAAAAGAAATATATTAAAATTATCTATCCAATGGCACTGATCTGGTAGCAATCTGAGAACCCTATGAAAAATTCTAAACTCTGCAGTCTCGCCGTCGTCACGAAAACCCCCCCAAAATCATTGATTTTAAATCAGCCATATCTTCACTTCCAGAGCTCCGATTGAGATGATTTGTTTTTTGAAATTGGGTGAAATCGTGAGAGGAAATCAAATATGCAATTTTTTTTGGAAAATGCAGCCCCATATGCTACAGAAATTAGAAAAAGCACTCATTTGTCTGCGGAAAAAAACCTGAAAATAACATATTTTAAAACTTCAATAAATTTACTTCCCGGACTCTGTTTCGGACAATTTTTTTTTTTTAAATTGGGTGTGTTTCTAAGAGGAACTAATATAGACAACCAATTTCTACAAAATTTTCTCATAAATGCACGTAAATCATCTGGAATGTCACGGCCCTCTTTGGCTTCTCCAAAAAAAAAACTGCAAAAATAGAAGAAAAAAAATTGCCCACAATTCCTGCCAAGAAAAGTTCTATAAAATCAATTGTTAAGTACCAATGAATGAATAAAAAATCACCACAGTAGATATACAAGAGAAATATGCAAAATCTTCTTTATTATTATCAAACCCTTGGGGTAGGGCAAAACCATACAATGGATCATATTATGGAAGGGATCCTCTCCTGTTCACTCTTCAAGGGGGCAACCTCCTAATGAGCTAGAGATTGAACCCCTTCTCTTCTCTTCATATCCCATTACATTGTTTGAACCCCTTTATATAGTGATACCAACCACCTAATAACATTCTAGAGGAGGAAACTTCTAGAAGTAGAACCTTCTAAGAAGTCATCTTACATTTATGATATCTAACTACCATAGTGGGTCTTATTTAATACTGTAGTGGACCTAGTCCACCTTACATTGACTGACCTCTACTATTATAACTATGGGCCCTCTGGGCCTCCCACTACCTCTCTAGCTACCTAACAATTACTTTATAAAAGAAAGTTCATGCAAAATAAAAAAACTTTAAAATAAAATATTAAAGCTACTTTTAGTGATTCACTTTTATACTTGAAGTGAAATACACTTTAAAATGGATGCATGAACTTCTTCAAAAAAAGTAATGAAAAATAGATTTGAACTCAAGACCTCTTACTTAATAAGACAATTTTTAACCAAGTGAGCTAGAAAAACCTATTGTATTGTTTAGAAGGAGGATTAGGTTTGTTTTTGTTTTTGTATTTGAATATGGCCTTAGAGAGCATGCTCATAAAAAACTCTTTTCACACAAGAAAACAATTTCGCTCCGGATCTGATTGAAATGGTTGTATCTTAGGAAAATGAAAACATTTTCGAGTGAAACAAAAAGTGTTCATGACTGAAACGAGCTCTCAGGATGCAATGAAACATTTCTCAGCCCAAAAATGTGCAGAAATTTCAGAAACCAGAGATGAGGCAACTCGAATTCACGATCTCGATCTACAACGGGAGCGGGTCTTCAAATAGGCTATGATACCATGCTCGAAAACATAGGTATTCCAACATATGATGAAAACCTTTAGTAACCACTCACACAACCATATCAAAGATCAACACATCGATATTTTGATGTGGTAAAACCCCTACGGGGAAACATCCACGGCCTCATCCAACGCGACCACTTGGAGCAATTTAGTAATGCAAAAGAAATAGATTACAAAGATATTTTATAAGAGAGATTATCACGATCGGGAATTGGAAAATGACCCTCCATTCTCTTTGAATAGAGATCATGGACTAATCGGGTGTTAAGCCACATATCAATGTAGTCGTTAAGATCGAGGAGAATATGAACCGTCGGATCACTCTATGTCGGGAACATATCGTGACCATCGGATTTCCTAACTAAAAATGCATACTAATGCATACTAGATAAACACACTAAGAAACACACTTTTACTTAAAAACACATTAGACCAAGTAGATATTAACTGTCTCCTAAGTGTCTAAATATCCTAACACTTTTTCTCATGGTCTCATCTCTCATAATACAATATCCACTCACTCACACAGCTGCAATACAATTCCCTCATACATAAAAGAGGGTTTTCTTTTAGGGAAACAATCCTTAACATAACTTCTACCGTCAAATATGTGACCTTATAATGAACAGTCCATATTGACTACGAAATTATAATATTTTACAAGGTAATTTTTCCCAAAATTTTGCTTCAGGGCACTGCCCCTGAATCCCCCTCTAGGGGGCTCCAAAATTTCTCTCCCCCCCCCTAGACCTCCCTAGTGAGAGAAGTGGGGGGAAAGCCCCCCCACACCCCCCGTTAGGTAATGGGGTCCAAATGGAGCTAAAACAAGACCTCTGAATCAAGAAGATAATCAAGTTCCACAACCAACAAAGAAGAATCCCTACTAGATTTGTATAGTATAGACCTCCTTCAATTATGCAATACTTGATCATATTTTAATTCAAATATCTTGCTTGGGATTTATCTAGATGCCCTGGGAATTACAAGTGTTATAAGTAGTACACCACATCTTTATGTTACATGGAGATTGAGATTCTTTGACTTTTTAAGGATGCTCTTGTGGATTTTCCTCATCCTTGTTAAAAAGTACTTGTAGAATTATTTCACTCAAAGAAAGGACTATATCCATTAACTTGTTTATTCAAAATTCTTTGAAATTATATTTGGGAATAAACTTGGCTAAACATTTTCCATTAACTAAATAAGTTATATTTACCTCCATGTCATAATCTTGGAATTTTACTATCCATTTCCCCCTCTTTCCATCATAATACTACTAGCTCAATATGTCTTTAACAACTAAAATGAGGACATAAGGTACAATCTTAGAATAGAGAAAATAATCCCTGAAATATTTCAATGCTTTGAGAAGAGCATATACCTATTTCTCCATAATATAATATTCCATCTCATCATCTCTCAATTCCCTACTAAAAATGCAATTGGTTACTCATACCCCTCTAGATTCTTTTGTAATATGATAGCAAGCAATGGTATGTTCTAAAGGGAAAAAGGAAAAATCATGAATTTCTTTGTATAATCTAGACTCACCAAGATGGGAGCTTCCCTAAGTGATTTCTTGAATTAATGAAAATAAGCTCTTATGAATTGTAACCACTTCACTTCATTCTATTCCTTAAGCATATTAGTAATTTCTTTACTAATTTCTATAAAAATAGGAATGAATCTCCTAGAAAATTGATCTTCCCAATAAAGGACCAAAATTATTGCTTATATCTTCAACGTTTATAACATTGATTTCTTCTACACATTCTATATCAATCCTAATGTCTTCCCTTGAGACAATATAGCGTAGAAATTGTTTGTCTCTCATAGCAAAGAATGGCATCTTGAGGTTCAATGACAATCCATATTTTCTACATTTCTAGAAAACTTGTTTTAGATGCTTTAGATGATCATCACCGGAGATTGAGAAAACAATCATGTCATCTAGATAAATGAAAATGAATTTATCTTTCTCATCAGCAAATGCAATATCCATTTCCTTTTGAAAAGTGTCTCTAACATTTATTAGACCAAAAGTCATCTTATCATACATGAAAGTGCCACAAGGAATAGAAAAGGTTGATTTGTGTATATCATATTTGTCCATTGCTACCTAATGATAGCCTCAGAAACCATCCATCAAGGATATCCATTGAGATCATACTACTTTCTAGAGCATTTGATCCATTTTTTGCAATGGATAATTATCCTTTAACAAGGCTCTATTCGTATAATTTTTTGAAGTCTAAATATAGCTAAACTTCTCCATTATTTTCCTCATAGGAACATGATTAGAAACCAAAGTGGAGGATCTTAATGAAATTATAATATTCACATCTAAATGGCTTGACACCTTTCTTCAATGGAATCTTGTGTTGAATTATACTAGTATAATAAGTCTTTAAATCTTAATAATTTAAAAAATGAAAAGTTCAATGTACCTTTCATGTTGATAATTAGAAAGATATTTGGACATCTTGATCATATCAAGTTCTTGAGGAGTGCCCAAGTTATACCCTTCTACATCATCTTGCTAAGGTTGCAATGAGGGCTTCACTGTAATGTCATTAGAGTCAAACAATTTCTCTAAAGGGATAAGCCCTCTAAGAATGTAATTATTTTTTAGTTGAACAATTTTATGATCACCTATACTATATGGTGGTTTCTTAACTTTGTTGAGAGATTCCTCATTTTGGTTTTGTTCATCTCTGGATTCTTATTCTGAATCAATATTATATCCATCAAATTCATCTACTACCTACAAGATTCTTTTGATTTGATATTCATCTTCAAATACCCACCAATGTTTCATATTATCAAGAATGGAAGGTTTATGGAGCACCTCAAATACATGCTTTAGATGACTAATATTTGGAAATATGAACATAACAACATATACTATTGATGAGTCTAATTGTTGATTAGATTTTCGATGAATAGAAATAATATTTGTAGACAAAAAAAATTCTATCAAGTCCTAGACTTGATTCATATAACTCCTCATTCAAGGATGATTGGTTTGTAAAATGCTTTCAACTCAATGAACTATCAAATTTAGAATCCACCAAAATGGTGATATCTTGAATCATTAATTTTCATGTTGCTTCCAAACCCAACACTAGTGCTTCATATTTTGTCACATTATTGGTAGTTTTAAATTCCAGTTCAAACAAAAAAGGAATATTCTCCTTGGATGGAAATATTAGCAATACTCTAGCTCTAAATGCTTCTCCAAAAGATGCACCATCAAACAACATTGTCCAAATCCCCAAAGGTATATCATTTTCTTTAGAATCTTAAACTTTAGGTGCTTTAATCATTGAACTTTGATCCATCTCATCATCAAGAGTGAGGACACAAATTCTCATATCATCAGTAGTATAAATTGGATAATTAGTAGGATTTTTTGGATCACTTATGGTGTAAGAAAACTTAGTTTCATTGTATAGCCTTCGAAACTCTCCTCCAAAGACTAGAATTGTTTCATAAGTCATGTGTAACTAAATTGTTCCTCCCAATTTATCCCCCCTCCATGACTTGGACAAATCTATAATGACTACATCCATATAAAAAAAAAATCTCATAATTTGTGCCAATGTGAGCATCATATATGTAATCACTCCCTATCAATTGGGTCTAACCCAGGAAGTTGAGAAGATAAGTGTTATCCTCCCAACCTAGGATTAATTCCCACAATTGACATGTTGATCTCTTAATGAGTATATTGTTGTATCTTCCTTGAGCTTTGAAGAATCCAGTTTACCATGGGTACTATCCTCGAAACAAGGGGAAGTGCCTAGTGGGTTTCCCCAAGATATGTATTTCATGGAGAGAGAAAAAAAAACATATTTAATCATGCACACACATCTAACTCTTCTAGATTCAAATGAAAATAATTCTTTACAAGGTAAGGTGATCTGTATCCCTAACTTATCGATGATCACCTTGGGCACAAAATTATGAGAAACCTATGAATATAGCATATAATTATGTAACATATGATTTTGAATCATAAGACTAATGTAAAATGGTGGAGTGGCACTATATGTTCCTTTAATATAGGGACCAATGATCAATTATGGAAAATCATCCTATAGATTGTTGGTTTCTATCTGTACAAGATCTCATATGCTAAGCAATTTTGAAAAATGCTTATGTAAAGGGGGGATCTTGGCAAGATCAATCAATGACAAAGGAATTTTTAACTTGATTAATTCATGGGAGAGATCAAAAGAAGTGGAGACTTAGATTTGTTGATCTGTGTACTTTTCAACAATTTTATATCTTGAAGGAACAACCTTTTCTTGATCTTGTTGTTGCATGTATTTAGTAGTTTTTTCATTAAAACCATTCTTCTTTAATGGAATATTGTGAACTTTAACCTTTATCTTAGGATCAATATTCTTCTAATTTTGAGTATTGAAATTAGTCCTATTCCTAAGGTCATATTTTTTATGCAACTCGGCAAGCAAAGAATTTAAAATTAGCATGTATTGAGAGGGAGAAAAATCAAATCACTTCTCTCCCCTGAAAGCATTGATTTGATTATCAAGAGAATCGTCATAATCATATTGAGTCAAATGAATGACTTCTTCCCCATTATGCATCTGGTTCATATCAATTTTAAGATGTTTAGCTTCAAAAGGAACTTGTTCTTCATTCTCACTAGGAAGGTATTCATCAACTTGATTGCTATTCAAAGCAGCAATGTTATTATTTCTAAGTGGGGGTTGTACTTGAGGATCTTTGGGCCTTCTTTATCTAGTCAAAATCTGAGGATTGAAAGGTTATGTAAGGTATTTAATTTCTAATTGGAAATTTTTTATTTCTCATTCTAGTATTCTATATGCCTTGACCATTTGCATTGTTTCCTTGCTTAAGACTAGTGATTTTTACTAAGAGATCTCTAATTAACTTATCCATCTCATCCATCTTAAAATCCTTAGAATTTGAAGAAGAAGATAGAGGATTTTTTTCTTCTTTTTGCTTCTTTATTTCTAAGTTGGGCTTGTACTTGAGAATCTTTGGTCCTTATTTTTTTGTTCAACAATTAAGGATTGAAAGGTCTTATATAAGGTACTTGATTTCTAATTGGAAATTTTTTATTTCTCATTCTAGCATTCTATACACCTTGACCATCTGTATTGTTCCCTTTCTCAAGCCTAGTGATTTTTACTAAGAGAGATCTAATTAACTTAGCCATATCATCCATCTTAAAATCCTAAGAATTTGAAGAACATTGAGGAGTGTTTTATTCTTTTTGCTTCTTTATTTCTAAGTGGGAGTTGTACTTGAGAATATTTTGCCCTTCTTTCTCTAGTCAACAATTGAGAATTAAAGGTCTTATGTAAGGTACTTGATTTCTAATTGGAAATTTTTTATTTCTCATTCTATCATTCTATAATCCTTGACCATATTCATCATTCCCTTGCTCAAACCTAGTTATTTTTACTGAGAGAGCTCTAATTAAATTATCCATCTCATTCATCTCAAAATACTAATAATTTGAAGAAGAATCTTGAGGAGCGTTTTCTTCTTTTTGCTTCTTTTTATCAGCTTCTTTATTCTTGAGTTTAATATTCCCAGAAACTACCATATTCCCCTTAATGTGTACAATGTCATTCTACCTAGTATCAATGGTTTTGAGTCCTCTTTCTATGAACACAATAGAAAAATCTAGTTCATGGGCTACTACATATGCTACTTTAGCAACAACTTGTTAAGGCCTTATGTCATCAAGAATCGTGTTTACATCATTTTGAGTCTTTTATTAGAATAAATTACACATTCACCATTTTTTCTTTTCATTGAACCAAACTCTGAAAGATGCATACTAATGATATTTCCTTTCTCTCCATTTACTCATAAAAGTACTATGAAATCCTATCCAAGTATTAATAGACATAGAAGTTAAAATCCTGAACCATTTTCTTACATCACCTTCAAGATAATGACAAAACATTCTCAAAAATACACCATCTTACTCTACTACAAAATTATTAGTATAATGTTAGAAAGCAACCATATGATCTCAATTATTACTTCATTATCGCCATTAAATTTAGGCATTGCTTTGAGATAATTACGGGGTATATCATGTAGATTAGTTGGTAACTTAGAGGGATCTATACCTATTATCCACCACAAATTAACTTGAGGTGGATGTGAATGACATGGGTTTCCTCCTCATGTATTAGTAGTACAAGTCATCCTTAGTAAATTTTGTGTGATAAGAGATTTGGCTTTCAAACAATGTATATAGGAAGCGAATGAGATAGTAGCTCACCATCATGAAAACGATAGGCCAAATGATGACAACTTAAATAATGGTTTATATTTACCCTTTGAAGGCTTAATGGGAATCTTAGGGGGAGTCTTGATCCAGGTGGATATTGGTGGCCACCCACATGTTCCACTAATTCAGAATGGTTCCACATCTTGGCATTTTTTCTATGGTTTTTCAGGTCCCAAACTTCCAGGGTCGTTTTGAGGCCGTAAATGACGTTTTTTTGGCTCGACAATGCTTAGCATGTAGGTGAAGGCAAGGCCAAATGGAACGTGTACTAATTGGATATAAATTTCTTATGAGGTATCGAGTGCCCCAAACGGAGATTGTATGCAAAAGTTGCACCCCCGGGAATTTGATGTATCAACTAAACACATCGAGGCCCACAAACCTTGTGGCGCTTCATCTTCTAGGGTTAGGGTTTTTTATGTTTATGGTTTTCTCATTGATGCTTTATGTTAAAATGCCTTTTTGTCCTCTTTGTAATCAACTTCTTGTGAATGAGTGTAGTTTTCACATCTTTATCTTTGAAGATAAGCTACCACCATTCTACCTATCTTGTGTACTTTGCATTCTATCGTATTTTGTATTCCATACAGTCATTAATATAATCTAAGTTTAACTCTATTAATGTGTTTCTTGCAATATCTCTCTCTGTTATATATTTTCCTTAATGTCGTTCTCAATATAATCCAGATCAATGGTATCAGAGAAGTTTGATCATTATCATTTCTTAGTGCATGACCCTAATGAGGTTAGGGTATAGAGAGTTGGGTCTCAAGCTAGTTTGTCTTGAGAACAACCGCTCTCGCCAGCCCAAGCAACCTCCCATGGTGGAAGAAAAGAGAGACAATGGAGCAACACATCCTATCAAATTATTTCTTGAGGAAGCCCTCGCCAACAGAGGAATGATATGATGGATAATTTCATTAAGATCCTTTGATGACTGTTAGTAGTGAAGGAAACACCTTCAACTAGTAGTCACTTCAGAGCTAAAAAAACCTCCAAGGTACAAGTTAACTTTGATATTCCTTTATTTGAAGGCCAAATAAACATTGACGCTTTGAAAAATTGTTAATTCTGCTAGAGGGTTATTTCTTTGTCCAAAATTTTTCTAATATTGAAAAAATCACCTTCACGCTCCTTAAAGATCTTCCCCACATTAGAGATTGGTGGGAAACTTACTGTGAGAAACTTGTCAGAGATGAGTCTCCAATGTTTGGGCCATAACTGACTTGTGCGGCTTTTATCGATGCCCTCAAGGAGAAATACTACCTTGTTGGAAACTATGATGACCAATACACCAAATACAAGACTATGTGTTAGGACAGAGACCATATGGTGTCAGATTACACCAACATATTCCATACCTTGCACACAAAGTTAGGTATTAGAGACTCTGAGAAACACTTGGTCCTAAAGTACCACAGTGGCCTACATAGGTACATCTAAACGAATATGGAGTTCCTGGACATCTCCTCAATGGGAGCCACTTACTGATATGTGGTCAAGATCAAGCAAAAGTTCAAGAAAAATATTAAGTGGGATTTCATCTCTGCAAACCCATCATAGCATAAGCACGGTAAAGGTGGCCCTAACTCCCAAAACAAAGGATAGATAAAGAATGGTTAGCCCCAGGACAACCAATCCAAGACACTAGCAAAGAAGTGTAATAGGAAGTCAAAGTATATATTGGAAAGTGGTGTGAGTTCCAGAAAATCCCTTGGCACAACACTAATGAAGGTTGCTCCAAACAGTCATGTTTGGCTAAGTTGAAAGCCTCAGAGTCATATTTTGATTTAGACTATGAGTCAAAACCGAATAAGGGAAAATGAATCATTGACAAAGAACCCAATTTCACCATCGCTACCACAAAAGTACATCTAGAGGAACCAAAGGAGCATGAAGAAGGGGAGTTCCTCTTCCACTCATAGATGTGGATGAAGGAGACCCCATTCTATTTCATTATTGATAGTGGTATCCAGAAGAACCTAATCTCAGCAAAGGTCATCCAGATTTTGAACCTAACAATGATGCCACATCCTTAGCCATACACCATTGGTTGGTTCATCCAGGGATGAGACATCCATGTCTCCCAACAGTGTCTCCTGTACTACGACATCAAACCCTTCAAAGACAATGTATTGTGTGATGTTTCCCCCCTTGAAATTTGTGATGTTATTTTAAGACAACCATATATGTGGATGCATCATGTTGTTTATGAATCTAGGCCCCATAGTGTCATTATTACTTTAGGAGGTCAACTCTATAGGGTACTAGAGGTAGTTCCAACTATTGTGATCTCTTTGATATTTGAAAAGCAATGCCAAAGGGAGGTCTCTTAGAATAGGAAGTTTTTCCTCTTTATGGTTCGGTCGAAAGGTGAGTGGAAGGTCACTAAAACCACCAAAACCTCTATGGGAGATCTCTCTACATAGTAGCAGTAGGTAGAAAAGATAGTAGAAGATCACAAATACATATTTGCCTCACCTACTGGGGTGCCTCTACACTATCAGGTAAAACACTCAATTGATTTGGCACTCGATGATCCTCTGCCTAACGGCCTTGTATACATGTGTTATGTTATAGAGAATGAATAAATCAAATGCCATATCAAAGAACTAAATATGAAGTTCCACATCAGACCAAGCTCCTCACCTTATAGGAGCCCAATTGTTATAGTATAGAAGAAGGATGGGACATGGTGACTTTGTATTGATTACATATCCTTGAAAAAGATCACAGTAAAAAACTAGTACTCAATCCCTTGGATCGATGATCTTCTTGATCAGCTCAAGGGAACCAATTTTTTCAGTAATATTGATATGAAGTCAGGCTACCACTAGGTTCCAATTGAGAAAATTGATGTATGGAAGAAAAACTTCAAGTCTAAATAAAGTCTCTTTGAGTGGGGTGTCATGCCTTTCATATTGAATATTTACCTAGCCACATTCATGCAAATGATGGATGATGTATTGCAGCCTTTCACAAACTTCTTTGTTGTCATATATCTAGATGACATCCTCATCTTTAGAAAAACTTGGGAGGAACATTTG
The DNA here is from genome assembly GCA_009831015.1 of Picea engelmannii. Classification (NCBI taxonomy): domain Eukaryota; kingdom Viridiplantae; phylum Streptophyta; class Pinopsida; order Pinales; family Pinaceae; genus Picea; species Picea engelmannii. The sequence continues at coordinate 20,046 of WSFP011310182.1, read as the reverse complement.
AATCACATTTAGTAGGACTTAGGAACCTTGTGACAACTCAATTTATATTCCAATTTGGAGAAATTTTCCTTCGACATGAAATGAATACAATATTTGGGATACATCATGGATGAGCAGGGTGTGCATGTGGATCTAGCCAATATCTAAGTCACATGTGATTGGCCAGCCCTGAAGACATTTACCAAGGTCCACAACTTCTTGGGCCTCACCAACTTCTACTACAGTTTTGTGTTGGGGTTCTCTCATATCACTTAGGCCCTAAGCTAGGTGACCAAGGGTGGAGAAAAGGCCAAGTTTGTTTGGTCCACATCCCAACAGAAAGAATTCGAGGATTTGAAATTTAACCTATGCTCAACAATGGTCCTTATTCTTCCAAACATGTAACAACCATTTGATATTGAGACAGATGCTTCAAATTATGTTATCGGTGAATTCCTTACTTAGGATGGGTATCTAGTGACCTATCATAGTGAAACACTATCTGATGTTGTTCACTGATACCCCACCTATTACAAAGAGATGTACTCCATTTTTCATGTGTGTCAACAATGGAAGCACTGCATTCTAGAGAAGGAAACGATCATCCACACTAATCACAGGCCTTTGCAATTCATGCAGATGCAGGTAAAGTTACAAAATGACCACCACTAGAAGTGTTCCACGTACTTGCAACAACTCCACTTGAACATAAATTATAAGAAGGGAAGCACCAACCATGTTGTAGACTGACTTAGTTGTCACTCGATTGTGGTGCTAACCATAGTTCTTAAATCCTATGGGCATGAGACATCTAGGTGGCTACAATTATACAATAGTTACTCTAAATTTGTTACTCCCTATCATACATTGAGCACAACCAAACCTGTTCTAGACTTTCATCTCCATGATAGACTGATATGCCATCTAAGACATCTATGTGTTCCTTCAAGTGAGTGTGCAAATATTATTTTGGAAGCTCATTACAGTCGGGCAACAAGACACTTTGGTGTGGACAAAAAAGTGGCAGTCATGCAAAATCATTTTTATTGGCCAAAGCTTCGACAAGATGTCCATAAGTACATCATATCCTGCATTTCCTCCACCATTTCCAAACCTTCCATCAAGGAACAAGGGATATACACCCCTCTGACTACTCCCGACAGGCCTTGGGAATCCATCTCCATGGATTACATGTCTGGTCTTCCTTCAACCAAGCATGGGAATGAATGTGTTTTTGTGATTGTTGATCGATTTTCTAAGATGGTAGTTTTGACACCTTACAAGAAGAGAATCATAGTTGAGGTCACCGCTAAGATTTTATTTGAACGTTTTTGGGTTCATTTTGGGCTCCCACAATACATTATTTCGAATCGAGACAATAGGTTCCTGAGTACTTTTTGGTCCAGCCTATGGTCGATGATGGACACCAAGTTGACCAAATCAATTTCCTTCCACCCACAGACTAATGGAAAAACATAGGTGGTCAACATGATGATTTTCCATATCCGAAGATGTACAATTATAAACATCCACACACATGGGATGAGATCCTTCCTTATGTTAAGCATAGCTACAATAGATCCATCCAAAATTCTATTGGACCCAACCCTTTTCAGGTGTTCTTGGGGTTCCATCCACTGGTCCCCATTAACGTATCTCTACCCATTGCAGTTTCACAGGAAGAGTCATCCCATGCTTAGACCGAGGTGGATCGAGTAGCCAAATTTGTTGAAAAAATACAACACATTCAACAACAAGTTCATGACATTTTGCAGAAAACCAAAACCAAGTACAAGCAATGCCACGATCAAAATCAGGTACCACACAAGTTTCAGGTGAGAGATAAGGCATGGTTTCATTTGTAGAAAGAGAACCTCACAAGACCCCATCGAAATATCCACCCACTCCAATATGGACCTTACACCATCACCAAGGTTGTAGGTGAGAATGTTTTTGAATTAATTATTCCCCCTTTCCTTGGCTTGCACTCGGTATTTAATGTGGAATTGCTTCACCCATATTTTCCACCTCCCCTGGACACTTCGGATGCGCTCAATTACTTGGCCCCAACAAAACTCAATCCTGACTACATTGAATGGAAGAAATTTGATCGGATCAAGGACACCAAGATGAAGGGAACCCACTAGAAGAATACCCAACTCTATCGGGTCACCAAAGCAGGAAAACTTCTTCACTAGGGAAAATGGCTCACTAGAAGTTAGATTCAACAGAAGTTTCCCCATTTGATGGAGTAAATTGACACAATTGGGACCATTTATTCCTAAGGGAGGAGGACCGATCCAGGTGGATAATAGTTTCCACCCACATGTTCCACTAATTCAGAATGGTTCCACATCTTGGCAGTTTTTCTATGATTTATTGGGTCCCAAAATTTGATGTTTCTTTGGATTGGAAACACCTAGCATGAAGTAAAAGGAAAGGATGAATGAAATTGGTACTCCCTATCTAGACCTTTCTTATGAGGTATAAATCACCCCAAACAGATATTGTATGCAAAAGTTTCACCCCCAAGAAGTTGATGTATCAACTAACCACATCGAGGCCCACAAACCTTTTGGCGCTTCATCTTTTGGGGTTATGGTTTTGGATATTTAGGATTTTATCATTGATTCTTTATGTTTGAAGGCATTTCCAGACTCTTTGTAATCAACTTCTTTTGAATGAGCATAGCAGTCACATCTTTATTTTCATATATAAGCTACCACCATTCTAGCTAGCTTGTGTGCTTTGCATTTTACTGTCTTGTGTATTCTAGACAATCATTAATAGAATCTGAGTTTAACTATATATTGTGTTTCTTACAATATCTATGTGTGTTATATCTTTTCCTTCATGTCATTCTCAATATAATCTAGATCACGTCTCAAAAACGAAGTCAGATTCAAAATAATCAGAGGCTAAAATAAGTTGGTTTTCATAAATAAGATTACCTAAAGAGGAAGAAACAACTTGTCTCCTTATATTTGTTTCTAAAAAATAATCTTTATGGGTTTAAATAAGAATGTGCCAATTCTAGATTAGAATGAGACCTAGTGTGTCTCTTTTGAACTTTTTTTTTGAGAATGTGCAGTCCCAAAGTGAAATTCTTATTTTAAAGAATCAAATAGTTATGTCACTTTGTTCTTATTCACCTTCAAGAAACAATTTTTTTTTTTCATTTCCTAGGGAAAAATCTTCATTCCCCAGCAACAATGCAAATTAGGATTTTATTCCTTGAGATGTTACTGGAAGAGGAATTATGCTATGCATCTAGTGAGGTTAGATAACCTCCCCTATTTATGTTGAAATGGAAGATTTCAATTGCTAGAGGTGATATCTCTCAATATAAAAATATATTATAATAAACTCATTGGCACTAAGATGTTTTAAAGATTTTGATTTGAAAATCAAGAAAGATCTTATTCAACCAGCGATAAATCATTAAACACAATCAAAGGGAACATTTATTTTGACCAAACAGACATAAAAGTTAATGTATATGATAGATGCAGACGATTTCAAAGATAACCATATACTTTAGATACCAATGAGAGTGAAACTCGATGATACTTATAAATTTACAAACTAGTTTAAATAGTAAGAAGGTATGGAGGTATTTATCGTTCATTGATAAGATGTGAAAATGCATTGGGAATTAGATAAAGAATCTAGTGGTCAAAACTCAAACTCATTCATAGAACCATGAATAGGCCTCAAATATATTCATGATATGCAAAAAAAATTATCACATAAATGTAGAACGATGATAAATATCATGAACCATACTTACATATGCTATTAACTTTATACATACTCAAAATGTTGTAGAGAATTTCATTAAATAAACAAAGAGAAATAATAAATATCATAGTCTACATAAATGTTTCAGGATCTCATACAACATTAACAATCACAATAGGAAAAAGACATTGAGACTCAAAATTGATTTTATAACTGAAAATATAAAGAGTTTCACAAGGACTCCACAAATGAACAAGAAGAAGAGTAATGTGGAACTCGAGAAGTTTTATACAAAATACTAAAAAGAGATACATACTAGATAGCCAAAGCGGTGAATCTTTGAAGTCTATAAAAATTATATATATGTGTTATGCTTGTAGATTTTCAATAAAAACTAATTATCTTGACCATGCATATGAAAGTTCACTTTCAAAATTGTTGATCCCTTGCATTATCTATTAATGTGTGTTTTATACCCTTGCCTCAAGCCAACATCCTTCTTTTGTTTTATTATGTTGTCATTGATGTCAAAGGATTGATCTCAAAGGGTTGATGTCAAGTATTTTCATAGTGATGTGTTTGTATCATTGATATATTGATTATTGGTTATATGGTCATTGATGTAATTGTTGTCAAAGGGTTGATGTCAAGTGGTTTCATAATTATGTGTTAATATTAAAGGGAGTTGCATCATTGATTTCATGTCATGGTTGATAGGAAGAACCAAATGGATAAACTCCAAAGTGGTCCCCTTATGGTGAAATCCCTTACGAGAAGACGCTATTGGATAAAGTTAAGAAAGTGGTCCCCTTATGGTGAAAACACTCACTAGAAGACACTTTGTGAATTCCAAATGGTTAGGTGGTTGAGTAGCCCAGCAGTGTGGTTAGGGAACCCAAGTTTGATTGAGGAATAATGTAATGAAGATCAGTGAATTTGCAGGAGAAGTTATTCCATATGGATAGTATATGTCATGTTGTTTCCGTTGATATGTGGAACATCACATAACTCCTCACGGTTAGATATTTATGGCCATGTGAAGTTGGAGAACCATCATGAGTTATCTAGAAGCCCCTAGAAGGTCAAAAAAGTCAAATTATTATAGAATCTTCTAGAATAAATTGGCCAATCAAAGTGGTTAGTCATGGGTTAAGTGGTTGCAACAAGAAAACAATTAAAAATAAATTAGTTGCAACTAGAAGTGGAGAGTTTATTATTTGTGGATAAAGTGGTTGTAAGTGGACAAAGTGATTAGAAGTGGGTTAGCCCCAAAAGAAGGAAGTTGGGTAAGTTGGTTAGAAGATAAACCCTAGAGGAAGCTACTTGGAGAAGCATAAATAAGAGAGAAAGGGTATCTTATGAGTATGATCTTTGAGCATATTGAATATCCATTTGTGAAAGGTTATTTGGGCATGTATTATTGATACAACAGAACCAGGGAAACAAAATTGCAGTAGAAAAACCGCGACAGCAAAACCTTGGCAGCAAAACCACAACAACAAAACCACGACAACAGATTTGGCAGCTGCGTAAAGTTGGTAGTTCGGTAACCACATCAGATTTGCATATTGGAATTGTTCCAATTGTTGCATAGTGTGGTATATCTCTTGATGATTTATACATGATTAAAGGTATGGTTTTGGCACATGGTCTTGTGTAAGGGTTTATGGTATTTGGTTTATGGAGAGTATGGTGTATTGATAGAGGTATCTTGTTGGTTAACTTGGTGATATTGTGCATATGGTTGAGATTTGACTAGATGATTGATATTTGTGAGTAGATCAAATTTGGATGATGACATTGATGAGACAGGGTTGAGGTTACAGGTTGTTGTGACAATTTGTGTTGTGCATAGTTGATGCACTTGTCTTGGTATAGAATGTTGGTACAGTTTGACAAATTTCTTTCTGTCTACAACCTGGATCTTGTACTTGAGGGTTGGATTCCTCTTCTCAATTGGTGTTGAGATCTGCAGGTTGGGTGTTGCATTGAGAGTCGGTACTATCTTTGAGTCGGTGCTCTTTATAGTTGGTGTTGATAAACCCCTGAGATTGTAGTCTCTTGTAACACATAGTACAAAAATTTAACACATATATATATGGTGTTCTTTGTGTTCACTATTGTGATGATTCATAGTTCCTTATTGTTGATGTATGTTGTTGAGATATGTTTACATGCAAGCAACTATGTATGAATGGAAGTAATGAGTAAATGGTGATTTCTAACTAAATTTTTGTAAGAAGTGTACAAAGAGCCTCACACTGATTCACCCCCCCCTTCTCAATGTGGTCGGTGTGTCCAAAAATTGGTATTAGAGAAAGCCTTCATCATAAGCCTTACAAGCTTGAAGGAGATCCATGGACACACAAATGAATGAACATGCATATGAAGTTCCTCTCTTTGATGAGACAGATTACTTGGCGTGGAGAATAGAAATGAAAGGGTGTTTGAAGGAAAAAGGAGTAGGTGTTCAGAATATAGTTGTTGTTGGACCAGTTCCCTCAAAGAATCACTCAAAAATTGTAACAAAGAAGAATAATGCAGTAACACTCAAGACCATCTTCATTGGACTCTCAAATTTTGTCAAAGAAAGAATAGGACAACATTCCTCTGCCAAGGACCTATGGTTGAAGCGAAAGAAGGTATATCAAGACAACTCCATCATGGATAATGAAGGTAAAGAATATCCAAAATATTTTGATTGCAATAATTCTAAGTGTGATAATGTTGAATGCTCTCATGCAAATAGAGAACAAGATATAGTAGAAGTTTGTTTAGATGAAGAGGAATATTTTTTGAATTTTAAAGAAAAAGTGTTATCTGAGTTAGGTGAGGTTAGCATGGAAATAGGACATTATTCAATTGCTTCTGAGTATCTTGAAAAATACACTAAGGAAGTCCTATAAAAGTACTCAAGGAATACCATGGCACTAAAGAAGATACTCAAATAACAAGAAGAAAGTAAAAAGACTCAATTAGAAGAAAAAGAAGAAGAGATCAAAAGACTAAAGAATGAAATAATTAGTCAAGAAGAAGAAAACAAGAAGGTAAATCATGAGCTTAGAAAAAGCATTGAAGTCAATGTCAATCTAAATACCCAAATTGAAGAAGTCAAAAGGATAGAAGAACTATTGAAGAATTGATTAAATGAAAATGAAGAGTCATGCCATAAGTTGGAAGCTGAATTTGTTGATCTCAAAAAGAAGGTAGAGAAGTCAAACACTCACATCAATTTCATGAACAATTAAACAATCTTGGATGAAATCCTACATATCCAAAGATCTCCAGATGATAAATCAGGTCTTGGATACAACAAGCAAGCTTCTCACTTTGAAGCTAGCACTTCTAAGAAGCATGAGGTAAGCCCTTCATTCTCAAAAAGTGGAAGAAAAGTTGCAATTCAAGCACCTACACAAAGCAAGGAAACATTCAGAAGAACAGATCAAAGAAGACATCAAAAATCCATCTTTACACCTCAAAGCAAATTCGTAAGAGAGACACCTTCAAGGTGGACACCAAAGAAAAGGTATGAAAATGTTTTTCATGGTCATTGCTTCTCATGTAATGAATATGGTCACAAAGCTTTGGATTGTAGACATTATGCAAGGAGATATGTTGGAAGACACCATAACATCCTAAGATGTTGGAGATGTAATCAAGTGGGACACATTGTTGCTCATTGTCCCACCATGAGATGTTACAACTGCAGTGTGTTTGACCACAAAGCTCAAGATTGTTGGAATTCAATGAGACAATCAACAAGGAGTGCTTCATATATCATGGCAAGAAGAGCACATGTAACTTGGAGGTACAAGTACAAAGAAATCAAGAAACTCTCAAAAGTGGATGAAGAAGACTGAACAACCAGACATGAATGAAGGAATAAAGAATCAAGAAAGCTTCACTCTTTCTGAAGCATATGCAGCCTCTTGTGGGAGAATTCATGTACATATGCGAGTGACCTATAGAAAGGTCACGTACATATGCAAGTTGTTCGTGGAAAAGGCCACGTACCTATGGAAAAATACCTAAGAAGAGGAGTGTACAAATGAGTTGTAGCATGGTTTGATGGTATAACTCTGTTTTGCAGGATCTGACATGGTTTGTTGTAGGTTTTCATGATTATATGCGTGCATGTGTATTTAATGTATGTATGGTGATGAAATATGGTTGAGTGTTGAAGATTATCTATCTTGGATGCATCATACAAACTTTAGTTTGTGGAGTGATGCATTCCTGATAAGGTATACTATTGTTTATGTTCTCAGTGATGTTATGGCACCTTGTCTATGAGATATATCATGATGATGTGATGTTATCTAGATATATATCATTGATATATTGAGGGACACTCTTAGTACATGTTTAGAGGTACTATTGGCTGCTTAGTACTTGTTGTAGTGAATGGTTGTTGAGGCAGATCTGTCATGGTACATGGCTGGTACATATGTGAGCTCCATTCATATATATTATGATGTATTGTTAGAGGCATATTTGTTGGATGTCTTGGTGCATTCATTTTGCATGTGTTTGAGCTACATATTGGGACATGTAGTACATCATGGTGGTTATGTTGTACATCATTGATGAGTCATAGCTTGATCTATAGTTGATGTATGATTGGTACATACTTGGTACATTGGTTGAGGCACTTGCTAGCAATATGATTGGCACATGGTTTATGTTGATATGGCATACATGTGGTTCATCTTGTTGAGGTTTGGTGCATGGTTGATGCAATTGCTTTGGTACATGATGTATTGGATGATATAGTTGAAATGCTTGGTTGATATATTGATGGTTGAGATACATGGTTGTGGCACTTGATTCATGGTAGAGGCATTTCATGAGTGCTATGACACCTGTTTGAGGAACATGGTTGGCATGTTGGTAGAGGCATATGGTTGGCACACGGTTGGAACATGTTCTTGGCATATGGTTGATGCACTCCATTAATGATATCTTATGGTATATTGTATGGTATTGATGTACATAGTTGGTGTACATGGGTGTTGGGCATGGTTGGCACACAGTATGGCACAGGATGCACATGGTTGATTCTTTGTTCATGATTCTTTATCCATTGTTGGAATATCTTTTGCTTCATGATGTATGGTATGGCATGATTGTGATGCATGGACAAGTCCAAGGATCATCATAGGAAGAGAATATCATGCTTGAGAATTTGATCTATGTTTCAATTGAGTAGTAGCATTTGCAGCGAAAGCATATTGTAGTGGTAGCATATTGTTCATCTTGTAATCTTGTAGAGAAGATAGGGGGAAAGATACCCACAGGGGGATTTATTCTTCTTCTCATGATTGGTTGCAACAACATGATTACAGGAGGAGAGATGATTGGCATCTATTCCATCATCATTTCATCAGAGTGATATCCCTTTTCCAAAGGGGGAGAGATTATTTAGAGGAATCTCAAAGGCATTCAAACAGGGAGAGCAACCCTAAGGAGATTTCAGGTAGGGGGAATATCCCCAAGGAGAGAACTACCCTTTTCCATTGATGTCAAAGGGGGAGAGATAATCACATTGATGTGGCAAGATGAACATTGATGAGGAGCGATGATCATAGAGGGAGCATGAGCATTTCCATGTCCAAGTGTCTTAGTGTTTCCATCAATGATTGGTGTTGACATCAATGTTGGTGTTTCCATCAATGTCAAAGAGGGATATTCTTGTACTATGTTGTCATTGATGTCAAAGGTTTGATGTCAAGTATTTTCATAGTGATGTGTTTGTATCATTGATATATTGATTATTGGTTATATGGTCATTGATGTAATTGTTGTCAAAGGGTTGATGTCAAGTGGTGTCATAATGATGTGTTGATATTAAAGGGAGTTGTATCATTTGTGTCATGTCATGGTTGATAGGAAGAACCAAATGGATAAAATCCAAAGTGGCCTCCTTATGGTGAAATCCCTAAGAGGAAGATGCTCTTGGATAAAGTTATGAAAGTGGTCCTCTTACGGTGAAATCCCTCACAGGAAGACACTTTGTGAAGTCCAAATGGTTAGGTGGTTGAGTAGCCCAGCAACATTGTTATGGAACCCAATTTTTATTGAGGAATAATGTAATGAAGAAAAGTGAATTTGTAGGAGAAATTATTTCAAATAGATAGTATATGTCATGTCGTTTTTTGTGATATGTGGAACGTCACATAACTCCTCACAGTTAGAGAGTTATGGCCATGTGAAGTTGGAGAACCCTCATGAGTTATATAGAAGCCCCTAGAAGGTCAAAGTATTCAAGGAGGTCAAAGAATTCAAATTATTCTAGAAGCTCCTAGAAGAAGTTGACCAGTCAAAGTGGTTAGTCATGGGTTAAGTGGTTGCAATAAGAAAACAATTAAAAATAAATTTGTTGCAACTGGAAATGGAGAGTTTACTGTTTGTGGATAAAGTGGTTGTAAGTGGACAAAGTGGTTAGAAGTGGGTTAGCCCCAAAAGAAGGAAATTGGGTAAGTTGGTTAGAAGATAACCCCTAGAGGAATCTACTTGGAAAAGTATAAATAAGAGAGAAAGGGTCTCTTATGAGTATGATCTTTGAGCATATTGAATATCTATTTGTGAAAGGCTATTTGGGAATGTATTATTGATACATCAAAACTGCGGCAACAGAATCGTGGCAGCAAAACCATGATAGCAGAATCGCGGCAGCAAAACCGCGACAACAGAATCACGACAGCAAAACAATGGCAGCATATTTGGCAGCTACAGAAAGTTGGCAGTTCGGTAACCACATCAAATTTGCATATTGGAATTGTTCCAATTGTTACATGGTATGGTATAGGTCTTGATGATTGCTACATGATTAAAGGTATGGTTTTAGCACATGGTCTTGTGTAAGGGTTTACGGTATTTGGTTTATGAAGAGTATGGTGTACTGCTAGAGGTATCTTGTTGGTTAACTTGGTGATATTGTGCATATGGTTGAGAGTTGACTTGATGATTTATCTTTGTGAGTAGATCAGATTTGGATGATTATATTGATGAGACAGGTTGAGGTGATAGGTTGTGGTGTGCATAGTTGATGCACTTTTCTTGGTATAGATTGTTGGTACAGTTTGACAGATTGTTTTCTGTCTACAAGTTGGGTCTTATACTTGAGGGTTGGATTCCTCTTCTCAATTGGTGTTGAGATCTGCAGGTTGGGTCTTGCATTGAGAGTTGGTTCTCTCTTTGAGTTGGTGCTATTTTCAGTTGGTGATGATAAAACCCTGAGATTGTAGTCTCCTGTAACACATAATACAAAAAAATTGCACATGTATCTGGTGTTCTTTGTGTTCATTATTGTTATGGTTCATAGTTCCTTATTGTTGATGTATGTTGTTGAGATATGTTTACATACAAGGAACCAAGTATGAATGGAAGTAATGAGTAAATGGTGATTGCTAACTAAAGTTTTTTAAGAAGTGTAAAAAGATTCTCACATTGATTCCCCCCGACCCCCCCTCTCAGTGTGGTTGATGTGTCCAACATTTTTAACTTAATGACAAATAACCCAAAAATGGACATTGTGGAAGTGAAAAAAATAGTTAGGGCTTACATGTATAATACATCACATTCTTCCATAAATATTGACAACATCACGTGATATTCAATCTTGTTACAACATCCTTATCCTTTTGATTTATTGGTTGTTGAAGAAGATGTCTTATTGGAAGTCATTATCAAGTCATTAAAAACCAATCATGCCATATTCATTTATAAATCACCAATTTTAGGTGGTGTGGTTTTATTTGAATAACAATGATGAGTCAACCCACATTTGTGAATAACAACCAATGATGGTTGTCCTCACTATTAGTTGACAACCCAATTATGATAAAGTTTGCCACCTTCAACATCAATTAATTACAAATTCAAAATCTAAATCTTAACCCTCTTTAAAACATTAACAATGCCTTTACCATGAGATAGTCCTCCAATTGAATATGCATATTTATGTATAAAATATGGACTTTATATGCAACACATAGTTAGAATATTATACTCATATCAAATAAAGAGTAAACAATTTTAACATGAATTACAGAATTTTAGTGTAATCCATAACTTTTAAGCTTGGATTCCTTACTTCCACAATTGCATAATGAGAAAGTTGCTAACATGATATCCTCTCCTTTATGGAGGAATCATCTTTCACAAAACATATATGATATCCTCTCCTTTATAGAGGAATCATCTTTCACAAAGAATATGATAGGATGGGCATTATAAAGACAAGAGAAAAAGTTTCATATGGTTAAAGGTGGGGTTTTGTCCCCTTAAAAATATTACTATGGTGTTAGCTTGTGAGACCCTATACAATCATAAAGTTTGAGATCAATTTTTTATGAGTTGTTATTATTATTTATTGCTAAACTGTCAATGTGTTTCACACTTTTTAGTGTACAAAGTAATTACATCTATATATTATATATTAATATTAATATCATTAGATGAATATAATGTAGAGATGGCTAAAACATTCTCCCCCAATACTCTTGAGTCATGTTTCATTATATACTCTAACATGATACCAAAGTTTTTAAGTCTTGAGAACCTAATAACTCATTCATGGTAGTGATCAATGAGAGATAACATGTCTTAAACAATGAAATGTTTTATTGATTCATGGTGAGAAAGTTAACTAAAAGTCAATCATTGTCCACAATAAAAAAAAAGATAATATTTTTTATTGATTCATGGTGAGAAAGTTAACTAAAAGCCATCATTGTCCAAAATAAAAACAAAGCAAAGAAGTCATGTTATAATTAATTCCTTGTTGATTTAATTGGGGCTTTTTTTTAATATATCTTGGAAAATAGTTTATTTACATCTTGCATGGCAAATCTCCCTTATTGATTTATGAGAAAATTAACTAAAAGCCAGCATTGTCCAAAATAAAGCAAATAAGTCGTGTTATAATTAATTCCTTGTTGATTTAATTGGCGATTTTTTTTTAATATATCTTGGATAATAGTTTATTTACATCGTGCATGGTAAATCTCCCTCGTGTCAAGAAGGAAATAAAATGGTAACTCAGATCATGAAGAGAAGACTCCAAAGCTCCAACAACTTCCGAGTTCTTTGGAATTGCTCCTCTCTGTGTTTGTGTTTGCAGGCTGATCGTGATTGCCAAACCCTAGGTTTCAAATTTCCGAAATCTGAACATTGGACGAACGTCATTTACAACTTTAACGCAATGGTAGAGTTCCAAATTATCTTTCCCATCAGATGATGTAAAAGGAAGCCATTGCCAAGAAATATTTTCAGTCTGTAATGGAGGGCGCGCGCTTCTTCAAATTAGAGATGTCCGACGACGGCATGATGAGAGGCAAACTCCCTGTGAACGCCTAGACATCATCAGGCTTCTTCGGAATGTCTTTGGCAGGTCTGGGGTGTTTCTCAAACGCAGCACCCTGAACAAGAGGGCCTTTCGGAAGCCCTAATATGTCATGGATGATACAAATTTTTTGGGATCCTTTTGCAGAGGCTTGCTTCAGGTTGCAGTGGCTGCGGATTTCTGCGCTGCAGAGAGTAAGGAGGAAAAGCCCACACACTAGAGAGAGACATCGATCCATGAAAAAGAAAAAAGATTCATTCCGCAGGTGAACACACAGCTCGATGAATAGATCCCAGGAAACAAGAATTTTGAATTGATGATTTTATTCCAAGAACATGAGTAAAAAGAAAATAAAAATAATTTTTTATTGGACAATTGTCTACAATCAATCACTTTTTAAAGCATGAGATGGATTCATGACGTTATATCCCACATGCATAAAGCATGACCAGTTATTACTTTATGATGCCACAAATTGAGAATGTATAATCAGAGATAACATTTGATAGGAAAACTTGGAAAACATTAGATGGCTTATCCTCAAATTGAAATTAACCTTGCTTGCTGAGTGGCATGGTATTATAATCTCATTGGTATGGCATTATAATTTTATTATTGTAATCAACCCAACCACCAATTGGCTACAATTAGGAGAGCACCTACCCATTGTTACTTTAGAGGTGAGATAGTCATTTCAAGGGGTTGTTACTTTAGAGGTGAGATAGTCACCTCAAGGGGGAATCTCGATGACCATAAGGGGGGATTGAGATGGAAAATGATAAGTATGAATGGATGTCCCTAGACATCAATTCTAAATGGTAAATGGTATGAGGAGCTTGGAAAAGAGTCTTCGGAAAGGTTAAGGGTTTCCAAGTAATGGTATGAGGAGCTTGGAAAAGAGTCTTCGGAAAGGTTAAGGGTTTCCAAGTGAGTTGAGTGACCCACCGAGAGTAAAGTACCTTCCCGAGACACAATGAAAACCAAGAATACTTGTAATATGTTAGTTGGACAAGCAAGTTAAGCTTGTTGTCCCTAATTGCAGAAAAAGTAAATGATATATATCAACTCATAAAATATAGTAAAGGCTACAAAATAAGTTCTAAAAGTATGATTGAATAAGCAAGAGACAAGCTAGTTGAGGCTAACTCAATGCAACAGTGAAAACAAAAGCTTGTTGCACAGATATTTATCATCCTTATGGCTTTAGAAAACCAAGTTTTATAGCAGAAAAATCAACCAATGAAAACTACTCTAATTAGCTGAACAAGTGTGCTAGGGTTAGTAGAGAGTTAGGGCAAAATTAGGGGTTAGTCCTAGGGTTAGTTTAGGAGTTACTAGGGGTTAAAGGGTTAGATTTTCTGCAGCCTTATGGATGTAGGTTAGTTTTGTAATAGCAACAAGAATTAATGGTTAAAAGGGGACGCCTCAATGAGGCAAGAGAGCCAAAGGCTCAAGGAACAACTTCTCAAAGAGACAACTTCAAAACTTGAAAATTTCATGTTTACCAAGTCAGCAATTTACTTCTCCAATGCAACAAGTAATGACTAGTGCCTTTAATGATTGGGTTAATGGAGTCAAACAAAGAATGAGCTAGAGGTACTACCTCCTTCAGGGTGTAAATCCTCTTACTTCCCAAGGCAAGTATCTCTAGCTAGGGTTTCCTAATGTTACGAGGAAAATCTTTCTATGGCTAGCGTGAACCACAACAGATGAAAATGACTACAAAAATCAACTCTATCCCAATAACATGCTATATAAACCAATGTGCGAGGAAGATAAGAAGGAGGCCTACCTCGTCCAGATGTTTGATGATGTCCATCGTTGAGCACTTTGACCCAAAGCTATATATACCTGCAACAAGTTCTCAACAAACAAGCAAAAACAAGCATATGGTGGCAATATAAAAGGATAGCACATTAGATAGCATAATCTATCAATACACATAACAAATACGCCCATGGATAATAACTCATATATTTTCAAGATATCAATTAGATGGGAAATGAGTATTTCTATTAATAAATGATCAACAGAAGTGAAAATATTACAGACTTCTGTGTCGGCACGGTTCAGAACTGAGAAACTAAGTTCCTTCTAGCTAGGCCTCCACTACTTCAATCCTCCACCAAAGGCAAGCTCATAGAAGGAGAATAATGAGGTTATCCATCAATAAGGGAAGAGCTTGGGGGTTGAACACTGTGTTCAAACTTAAAGGACAAAGGAATGCAGACTCAATATGAAGTAAATAATTTCTCCATAGTAACTTTGCTCTCAAAGTTGAATTCTCTCCTCTTTTCCATAGCTCGGAATTGACCCATTTATAGACTTCAAAATGGAACTGAAGGGCCGAGTCAGAACGTTTCCAGTATATGGAAGGCCAAGGATCAAAGATCTCCTATCGTAGCATGGAAACCCGGGATTTAATTTTCATTTTCTGGCACAAATCCCGATGTACACGCGTTGTAGTGGAGCAGCCTGCGTATACGCTTGTTGTAGAGTGTGCAAGATGCGTACAAGTGGAAAAAATTGTATTTTTGCCTTTGGATTTTATCAATAGGGAAAGTAAGTCTACATAGGGAAATAGAATAAGGCCCTCTCTGCAACATTGCATAGGATGAGGCAAATCTTGCTTTAACAGATGCCCCCTAATGTGTGAGGTCAGAGGAGTATCTGTGATTGTCGAAATACATTACAAACAACCTAGAAGTGAAGTGGTAGGGAACCAACTAGATGAACTCAGTTTCTCATTACATTATGTATTGACTTTGCATACATGGCTGCCAAAAATTACACTGCAGATCCATGTGAAAATATACCAAACAAGTGTTCATGGCCATGAATAGGCAAATGCAAATGCGGTTACATGCCAATAGTTGTCATAGTCATGAACAAGGCCTAGTAGAACCAGTCTCAAAACTAATCTGAAGATATATGTATACCATGGAGTACAATCTGATCTCCCATGATCACTGAAGTCATATAGGTACTGGTCCAATGAAAAGGAAGCAACAGCTCCAGAAAGTTGCAGCCACATAGTGATGTCTTCAAGTCTTCTACACAATCTGCCAAAGGTGCAAGTTTACATCATGTGAATAAAGGAGTTGAGGTCGAACACAATGAGACATCATTTGATTATCGTTCATTGATGTATACCGTTAACAAACACGAGACAACCTACCGATAATGAAAGTAGGTATCAAGGCACCGAGTACATTCTTATAAGTAATAATAGAGGAGTCGGTGTCGAACACCTGAAGAATCTATTGATCATGAGACATTGATGTATTCCCAACTGTCGATGGTGAGAGAGCCTGCCACTGATGACTGCAAGCCTCAAGGTACTCATAAGACTCTAGATCTCGTTTCCAGAATAAATGAGTTGAATTCGATGGAAAGAGACCCGTTGAAAGGAGAGAATTAAGGCATCTCTCATCAATCAACACGAGGTACAAAGTAGGAGCTTCATGATTTGGTGGAAATTGGACAAAGGACTTGTTCATGAACTGACAACCCTGTGCATCTTTTTTGTGTGCCAAGTGCAAGTGATACACGAAAAAAACCCTCTGAATGGAAGCCAATGATGAAAATTGTTGACAAAGGAGAGGAAACCGCTAATAAGGCTAATGGCATCCAAGACACTGCATGAATCCCAATGTGTGAATAGATGTCTTGTCATTGAACACAAGGGAAACCACCCAATCAACAATCAATGATGAAATGTTGACTGTTGGGTTCAAGGTTACCTACCAATGGTGAAAGTAGGGCTAGGGTGCATGATAGGACTACAGTATCATGTGATTCTGAGACAAACTGAGGATATGGCCGACATGCAAAGTCAAGAGTTCTAAGGAGTGGACGACACAGGTTGATAAACTTCCTTTGAATAAGAGCATGAGACATATGGAGGACTCTGACAGCATAGACCCAATGATGAAACCATGAGATGAAGGAGGCATCAATGAAATTCTCTATAGGGACTGGAAGATTAACCAGTCGGTAGAGAAGACTCTGTAACGAGCTCAGCTTCCTAAGGCCATGCAAATCCCAAAATTATGATAATGAATGGACTCAATAACTTTGTGTTGTGTTCAAAGGAAACACGACTGTTGCTGATACAAGATAATAGTCCCTTCCCACCCGTCTTTTTTTTTGGTTTTTCATAGACAAATGAATGTTATGATACTAAGGAGGAAACGAGTGTCACAAGTAAGCAAAACTAGTTCCAGCAGTGGAACATACCTATGCTCAATGCATGGAAGTGCATGTGGGAGATGGACACTCGGGGGAATGTTCCCTCCTAGGTATGGGGTGTCAAATTGCAAAGGATATAAACAAGGCTCTACTTGGTTGAGGATGCAAAAATGCTGAGGAAAACGGTTTATAACTCAAAGCGAGAACCGGCTATAGGCTCAATACTGCAAGCAGGAGCATGAGATGCAATCACAACTTAACACCAAAAAATGTCATTTTTATGTCTTTTAGTCTACTTGGTGTGAAAAAGGGATAAACTTGTGCCAAATAGATGTATTTTCAAAACTAATTTATGAGTGTGAAAAAGACAAGTTCACTAGACGATCTTTTCATTTTTTGATAATGAGTTGGAAAAGAGATTAACTAAGACTCACGACCTTTCAAGTCCAATTTAACGAGTGTGAAAAGGAAAAATCACTCGGTAATCTTTTCACTTTTTAAAGATGATTTGGAAAATAAATTAAATTAAACTCGTTGATGTTGTTCTAAGAAGCCTGTAATGGGGGAGGCCAAGGCTCCTGTGCAGGACTTCTGTGAAAGATCAGCAACTTACGAAGAGCTGACACAAGCTTGAGAAAACCAAAATCTTTCCAAGTCAAGGAGGATAAAATACTTGCAGAGGTTACCTTATCTACAATATATCTAAGAATGTCCCTTATCTGGAAGGGTTTAGAAGAAGGAATTTGAGGCTCTACAAGATAATTCCAATCAAAGGAAACCACCCTATAACTTGGAGGGAGCATACTCGAAGAGAGTGGAATGCTCCCTAGTGAAGAAGGTACAGAACTAGAAATGCTAAGGACATGGTCGAAGGACGCATCACCCTCCAAAAGAAGAGTGGGATTGACCGAACATTGCATAGGAGATGTCACTTCCTTAGGCTTGTCACTCTCCAAGAGAAGAGTGGGATCGACCGAAGATTGCATTGGCACGACCACTTCTTCAATCATTGGTTGAACAGGATGTGAGACCACAAGTTCAAGGGATGCATCATCCCCTAAAGGAAGAGAGGTGTCAACCAAAAATTGCATTAGCATGACTGTTGTATCAACCAAAGAATGTTGGGAAGCCAAAGATGACTTAGAACCCGAAGGACCCCCAGGAAAGGACCGCGCTTCTTGTACCACAACAGTAGCAAGGCACAAACAAGTAAGGTGATCTCCTTTGCAAAGCCTACAAAGGAACTTGGGATTATGTCTTACATGACTAGGATTCTCAATCGTATGAATGCCCCCAGCACGACTTGCAATGGTTGGTGACACGCTCCCAGCATGACTTGCAGAGGCTGGTAGCAAATATCCAACATGACTAGCAGAGGTTGGTGATGAATCCCCAACATGACTAGCAGAGGTTGGTGATGTATCCCCAACATGACTAGTAGAGGTTGGTGATGTATGTGCAGTGTGACTAGAAATGACTAGATTTGTGCCCCCAGCATGACTTGCAGTGGCTAGTTGTTGGTCTTCAACATGACTAGCAGAGGTTGTTGACCAATCTCCAACATGACTGACAGAGGTTGGTGATATAATTCCAATATGTGACTGACCCTCACAAGACGAAGTCGAGGAAGGTAGGTTCCAAGGATCACTAAAATAGGAAGTGCGGAAAGGAACGGACCTCCCTGTCGAGACAGGCCTACTGGACATGGCATAGACGTGGTGACTCGGTGTCGTGAAGTTGAAAGTACCCATAAGGGAAGAATGCATTTTGACACTGATATTCTCAGTTGTCGGCTGAGAATTGTCTATCATAGTGATCGACGGTCCAGTAGATGCATTAGGATTATAACACACAAAGGATAACTGATCGATCATCATGATCATCCCTTCATGAGGAAAACAAAGAGTACGGAAGATGGACGTCACGGCGACGATCATAGCATAAGTCCAATTGTGACCTAGTAACAGGTTATAATTGAGAGGCGCATCAACTACCTCTACCTCCACCTCTACCATCTTCCCACCTAGATGGACCGGAAAGGCAGTGAAAATACCGTGACGGCGGAAGGAATGACCGTCAAAAGGAGTCAACATGTTCGATGACTTGGAAAGAGTCGGAGAACTGAGAGCTTTCTAATAGACCAAGGACATCACACACGTAGCAACGCCTTCATCAACAATCGCACGTTTGATGGTATACTTTGAGTACTCCATGTGGATTTGGAAAGCCACATGGTAATGCAAGCGAGACTTAACATCTGTGATGTCAAAATTGATAAATTTTGAGCCACTGGGTTCTAGAGATCCTAAAGCAGAGATTAAGGCATTCCTTTGTGAAGGACACATATGGAGTGTTGATATAATGGTAGCTTCGGGAGGTATGAACCTCTATTGTGACCTATGACGAGACTAGAATCCTCCGGAAGGAAGAAAAGAATTGAAGGAAACCCTGGACAAGTTGTCGACTGAACAAATACATTTAAATTGAATTTATTGATACCCAGAAGGAGAAGTCGGCCCCAGTTAGCCTGCCCAGTTCACTATAAATATAGGGCGCCAGTTTCATTATTTATCATCTCGGCAGTTGCAGTGAGAGCTAAATCTGCGCAGGCAGTTGTAGGCAGCAGCAGTTTGGTGTGCAAGTTTATGGGAGAGCTGGAAAGTGGTGCGCTAGCTTCTGGGTGGGATCATCTGTTCAGCTTAGTTTCTATTTTCTTGCTTGGTGCATTAGCCTCTCTTGGCTATTGGATTGCTACCAGGATTCTCTTCTCAGTCAAGGTCAAGGTGCTC
>ML839245.1:38538-61604 GCA_009831015.1 Picea engelmannii | reverse complement strand
GAGTATGACTTTGAGATCGTGGTCAAGCTAGGGAGATTGAAAAAGGGACCTGACCACTTATCCAGGTTAGAACATGGAGAGGAACCTACTAGTTTGGACGATACACTACCAGATGCACAGTTGTTGGCCATCAAGAAATTCAATGATCACTTCATCGAGATAGTCCATTTCTTGTCCATGGGAATGGCACCTCGTGAGTATACAATTATTCAGAAGAAATAGTTGGTAGTTCGCGCTGCAGATTTTCAACTTATAGCTGGAAAATTATATAATATGGGACTAGATGAGATCTTAAGAATATGTGTTATGGAGTCAAAAAGACCATTGATCCTTTCAGAAGAAAATGAAGGCATCACAGGAGGACATTATGTAGGGAAAGAAACAATGCAGGATGTTCTCAGAGCTGGCCTCTAGTGGCCCACTTTACATAAGGATACTAAGGAATACTACAGAGCCTACGATATATGTCAAAGGATAGGGAATCCTTCTAGAAGGGATGAGATACCCTTAGCATCTTAGTTAACATTACAAGAATTTGAGAAATGGGATATTGACTTTGTGGGACCGATCAACCCACCAAGAAAGCACATAGGAGCTCGATATATAATCAATGTTACAGAGTATTTGATCAAATGGGCAAAAGCAAGAGAAGTTAAGGACTACAGTGTAGGTACAACTGCATTGTTCATATTTGTTAATATCATAACCATATTTGGATGCCCAAAGATCCTTATGAGTGATCAAGGAACACACTTCATTAAAAAAACTATTGAAGCCTTGAATCGGGAGTTCGAAGTTCACCATCATAAGAGAACACCATACCACCCACAGGCGAATGGTACAGTCGAAGCTTTCAATAAGATCTTGGAATCAATGCTAACCAAGATTTGCAATGTTAACAGAGATGATTGGGATTTGAGAATTCCAGAAGTGTTATGGGATTACCGAACTAATTGCAAAAAGTTAACAATGAAGACTCCCTTCAAGTTAGTTTATGGCCTGGAAGCAGTGGTACCTATGGAATATTTGGTTCTTAGTTTAAGAATTGCAACATTTACAAGTATGGATGACATCAATGTTGTTCAAGATAGGTTCACGCAGTTGATAGAATTGGAGGAAGACAATTTCATTGTAGGATTTCATCAGTAGGTACAAAAAGAACGAGAAAAGGCTTACCATGATAGAAATATCCAGAAGAAAGCATTTAAACAAGGAGATTTGGTACTTTTATATGAAAACAAGTTCATGAAGCATCAAGGGAATTTCAGGACACATTAGCTTGGACCATTCAAGGTTGCCTATGTTACAAAAGGTGGAGCTACGTAGTTGAAGACGCTTAATGGAAAATGGAAGGATGGTTTAGTAAACAGGAGCCTATTGAAGCAGTATCATGACAACCAACTGCCTCGCAGCTCTAAGTAAAAGAAAATGAAGAAGGGTGTAGGTACTAGGTGGAGTTGAAATTGGGTACCAGACATAGAAAAGACAGTCTGCACATGATAGGGAGGGGCAGTGCAGAAAGAACATGTTGCTTTGAGCAGTCTGCAGTCGAGGTAATATAGAAGGCTCAACAATACAGTGACTCGGGACAAGTCACAGGTGAGTGTTGGGGGCCTCTTGGCCCTTGGTCATGTATGAAGGAAGAAAGAGAAGATTAAGGAAGAGGAAAGATAAAGTATGAAATGCACAGAAGGCACACAAACTGAGGAAGGGTCGAATAAGTTAAAGAAGAAGAAAAGAAGGAATGAGATTAAGGAAAGAAAGTTGTGAAAGAGAAGATCAAGGAAGACAAAGAAGCAAAGCAGATAAATCGTGGACAAGTCATCAAGCGGAAGAAGATATTAATGGGTGCTTTGGAGTACCTCGCAGAGAAGAAGGAAGAATAGGTTGGTGAAGTCCTTAAAATGTGGGTTATGTGGACCTAGGGTTTTGGCACCTAGGGCTTTGGCACCTGGGCTTCAGTCTAGGGTTGTCTAAGAGTCATGGAATGTATAAATAGAGGTGTAGAATAGTTGAGAGGGTGATAGTGCTATTTGAGATGTAAGTGTTATACTTTAGGGTGTTATTGTATTTTGGATATTCAGCTAGGTGCGCAGTGAGAGGTAATAAAGAGGAAGAGAGAGAAGGATCTATAGCTAAGTGCGTAGATAGAACTGTATATTTTCATCTATTCTATCAATAAACATAGTTTTGTGGATGTATCCCTAGGGGGAGGGTGAACCACGTAAAATCTTGTTGTTCTATGTATTGATGCCTTGTTATTTACTTCCTTTTATATTGTATTGCATTGTTATTGTTCTTGTTGAAGATAAGAAGATATAAATAACTTTGTGGAGTTAAACATAATATTTTTAAGAATCTCTAGATCATTATGCGTTGTTGTTTAGGAATAATATTGCAGTTCCTCTAGTTGTAGACACATGTTTCCTGCAACCCCCCTATTGCTACTTCAGGTGAGACTTCATCTACTTCGTAGGTGTTTCTGAAAGGGCCAGTAGTTAGGGTTTGTTGGTGCATTATGAGAGTTGAACCCTGGGTCTACCCCTGTGCCAACAAATGGCCCTAGAAGTTCAAGG
Source organism: Picea engelmannii (assembly GCA_009831015.1). NCBI lineage: Eukaryota > Viridiplantae > Streptophyta > Pinopsida > Pinales > Pinaceae > Picea > Picea engelmannii. The sequence continues at coordinate 59,028 of ML839245.1, read as the reverse complement.
ACCAAAAAACTGCTAAAAATAGTAAGTTGCCAAAAAAACTATTTTGAACCAATTAGACAAGGTGGGTGGCCACCAAGATCCTCCTAGATCAATCCTCCCCCCTTAGGAATAAATAGTATCCATTTCGTTGAGTGCTCGCATTAGATGAGGAAATTTCTAATAAATTTGGCCCCGGGTGAGCCACTTTCCTTGGTGCGAGAGTTGCCATGCTTTGACAACCTGATAGAGTTAGATCCTCTTCTTGCGAGTTCCCTTGACCTGTGTGTCCACAATATCATAATTGGATTCATATTCCATGCATTCAGGGTTGAGCTCTATTGGTTTCAATTGTTCTACTATATCTGAGGTGTCCAATAATGGTGGAAAATAAGGCTTAAAGAGATCCACATTGAATATTGGGTGCAAGCCAAAGAATCGGGGAAGGTTGAGCTCAAAATCATTGTCACCCACAACCTTGGTGATGGTGTAGGGTCCATAATGGAGTGGACGAATCTTCCAATGAGGCCTTCTAAGGAATTATTTCTGCAAGTGAAACCAAACTTTGTCTCCCACCTAAAACTGGTGTGGCATCCAGTGTTGATCATGGCGCTACTTGTAATTGGCATTAGACTTATGTAAAACATCTTGAACCTATTGGCGGATGTGATGGATCCGTTCAATGAACAGGGTGGATTTTTCAGCTCCAGTTGGAGCATGTGATGAGTTTGCATGGGTGGCCACAAGGGGTAGTGTAACATCCATGGGACCCAATCATTGAAATCCCAACCCCACCTGAAAGGGTTTGTGGTCATTTCAGCTATGTATGGATCTATTGTAGTTGTGATGAAAATAGGGAAGACTCTCATCCTAGGTACAGAGGTGCTTAGAATTGTACATGTGTAGGATGTGCATGATCATCTAGTTGATGACCTCGATTTGGCCATCCATCTAGGGGTGGAAGGAAGTGGACTTGGTGAGCTTGGTATCCAACAGTAAACAAACGCTCGACCAAAATGCGTTGAGGATCCAGTTGTCCTGATATGAGATAATGGTTTGTGGGATCCCAAAGTGTACCCACACTCATTCAAAGAAGATCTTGGTAGTGGCCTCTGCTATGATTCTCTTCTTGGAGGCGGCCAAAATCTCCATCTTGGAAAAGTGATCAACAACCACAAAAACACAGTCATTTCCCCACTTATTGGATGGAAGGACCGAAATGTAGTCCATTGAGATGGATTCTCAAGGCCTGTCAAGAGTAGTTAAAGGATTGTACAAGCCTTGTTTTGTAATGTCCAGTTTGGAAATAGAACAGGCAGTGAAGGATCATATATACTTGGTGACATCCTGTTGAAGTTTTGGCCAGTAAAAATGTCGTTGCAAAATTGACACTGTCTTTTCCACGTCGAAGTGTCCTGCCACCAAACTGTAGTGGGCTTCCCAAATCATATTCGCTCAATCACTTGATGGAATGCATAGATGTCCCATTATATAGTAGTGTGTCGGGGTTTATATCGATTGGATGCTTGACCTAACAGTGTAGAGGTACCCCAGAAGGTGATGAGAAGATGTCTTTGTATTATTCCACGACCTTGTCCACTTTCTTCTGCTACGTGGAGAGGTCATACGCGGAGGCCATGGATGTGGTTGCAACCTTTCACTCACTCTAAGAGAGAATAAAAAAGAAGACAAACTTCCCACTCTGAGAAACATCCTTCATTGCTTGGCAGAGATCAAGGAAATAGCACTAGGTGGGACAACCTCGGGTATCCTGTACAATTTCTTGTTCAAAGTAATAATAATACTGTGAGGCCTAGACTTATATACAACATGTCATTTCCATAAAAAAGGTTGGCCCAAAATAACATCACAAAATTCAAGGGGAGAAACCTCACACAATACCTCATATTTGAATGGCTTGATGTCGTACGACAGATGACATTGTTGGTTGATGCAAATATCACTTCCTTGACAGAAGCATCCGATGGTGTAGGGTTGCGGGTGCAGATTTGTCGTTAGGTCTAGAAACTTGATGACCTCTGTTGAGATGAGGTTCTTTTGGCTACCACTATCAACGATGAAGTGAAACAGAGTGATTTTTACCCAAATCTATGAATCAAAGAGGCGCTCACCTTCTTTTGGCTCGTCAGGTTCACTGGGTTGGATCTTGGTGGTAGCAATGGTGGCATTGGGTTCCACATCAATGATCTATCTCCCCTTTTCTAGTTCTGAATCAGAGTTGAAACCCTCATATGATTCTCTAATTCAGAGTATTTTACCTCAACCACCAATGTCTGCTTTGAGTGGCAGTCAACAATGTTATGCCAGGGGCTCTTACGGAAGTGGCTTGGACTAGTTTTCCCGAGGTTTCCCATCTTTGCTCTGTCCTTTTTTTTATGGGTTGGGGCTACCCTTTCCTTGCTTCTACTATGAGGGGTTCCTAGACCCAAACGATCATGTCTTTTGTTTCAATTTATGCTTGATTTTGATGACATATCGATAGGCCACACCTAAGGATGAGATGTATAAAAACTCCATTTATGTTTGCATGTATCTATGCAGACCACCACGGTACTTTATCACTAGATGTCACTCATAATATTTGATACCCAGCTTGGTGCACAAGGTATGGAAGGCATTCATGAACTCTGGCATTGTTTGGTCTCTTTTTTGTCGGAGTGTGGTCCATCTTGTATACAAGTCATCATAACTTCCAACACGATAGTATTGTTCCATAATAGCATCCCTAAAGGAACCCCAAGTGGGTGAAACTGAAAATAATGTGGATCCCTCTATTTCCTTTTACTCACAGAAAGTCTCCCACCAATCTTTGACATGGGGGACGACCTTGAGGACCGCAAATGTAATCTTTTCTCTATCGAAAAAGTTGTGGATAGAAAAATACCCTTCTAGAAGGTTTAACCATTTATCTACGGCATTGAAATCTATTTGAACTTCAAATATAGGAATATATTTACCTTGAAGGGGGTGGTGCTTCCACTTGAGGTGGATGTATCACTTGTCGGCAGTGGTTGAAGGATTTGTGCAAATTTTTCCATCATCTCATTCATTTGTCAATCAAGGGATTCCTCAAGCAACATTTGGAAAGGATATTTTGTCTCATAGTATTTATTTTAACCCTCCATGGACGGTTTCTTGGCCGTGTGAGAGAATTTTTTCTCAAGAGAAAAACGCTCGAGACCCAACTCTCTATACCCTAACTGTGTCGGGGACATGCATTAAAACAATGACAAAGAGAAAACCGCTCTGATACCATTGATCAATAATTATGAGTCGAATGAAATGAAACCACATATTTATAATATTAACAAAGAGAAACAATGAAAAATAATAGAGATACAATAAAACTTGGCTTCTATTAAATAAGAAATATTTTGAAAACTGTAAAATGCATACTGAAACAAGCTTGTTATAATGGTGGCATCTTTTCTCTGAGAAGAGATGTGATGGATATGATTATTCGCAAGAAGATGAGTACAATGAGGCTTTGAATTATTTTTTACAATAAAAAGGAATGCCAAAACCCTATACATCTAAAAACCTAACTCTAGGAGATGAAGCACCAAAAGTCAAGTGGGCCCCATTGGGGTAAATTAGTACATCAACTTCCTAGGGTCGTAACTTTTGCATATGATCTCTGTTTTGAGTGCACGATAGCTCGTTGAAAAGGCATTGAAGAGGAGATTCATTTATAGGGCTCAATAGGATCCTTTTTCTATCATTGATGTTCCTGATCACGAAAAAACATCATTTAGGCCCTCTAAATGGCCCTAGAAGTTCAGGAACCGAAAAAATGCTAAAACTTGTAAGTTGCCAAAAAACTGTTTTGAGCTAGTTGGACAAGGTGGGTGGCCATCAAGATCCTCCTAGATAATTGTATCTCATTTTGATCTCATATTTAATTTGAGGGGTGGCTGGTACTTTAAAGGTACTGGTAACTACTGCTAAGGAAACAATTGGTTGATTAAACTCTTTCAAAACAACATAAATCTTGAATGTTACATAAAAAAATATTGATCATATCCCATACCTGATTTTTGTATGCCCTCATTATTTATGTATGCCCTCATTCTTGTATGCATTGTTTTATAGGAACCTTTTACTTGCTGCACAACTAGCTCTGAATCTCCAAATACCACCAGCTTGGTAATTTGCATCTTTCTTGATGCCTCTAGGCCTAATATCAAGGCTTCATATTCAACCACGTTATTTTTGGCCTCAAAATAGAGTTCGTAGGGAAAAAAAAATTATTTTTTGGTGGAGGATATGTGCACTATGCCAACTCCAACCCCTTCTTTTGATTATGCACCATCAAAAAACATTTCCCATATGCCATCCACTTCCTCCAAAGGGATTAGAAGAGGATCTAAAATAATTGTGGTTGCAGTGTACTCTTCATTTACAAATAGGATACAACAACCCATATATTCCTCAAAAAAATATATGGGATGATTCACAAGGTTTTTCTGATCACTCACCACATAAGAAAATTTTGTCTCTCGATACAGCCTTCTGAGCTCTCCTCCAAAAATTGGTACAGTGGTATGTTATAGGAGGATTTGCCTCACCTCATGAAAACTTGATCGGAAGGCCTTTTCCATTTCCCTAAGAAGACTTGAAGTCCCCTTTTGCAGTTTCCAAAGCTTAAAAACATATTTTTCCACACATACGCACCCTAACAACTATACAACATGTGTATACATAGCTTTCACCATTACAACCCATGTACATCAGGTTTTATGCTCAAAATTAAAAAATGGTGTCGGGTTTCCATGTCACGTCACGGGATCCATGATCCTTGACCTTCCATATACTGGAAACATTCTGACTCAACCCTTAAGTTCCATTTGAAGGCTATAAATGGGTCTTATACAAGCTGTGGAGAAAATAAGAAGAATTCAACTTTGAGAGAAAATTTACTCTGGAGAAATTATTCACTTCATATTGAGTCTGCATCCCTTTGTCCTTTTAAGTCTGAACACATTGTTCAACCCCCAAGATCTTCCCTATTTGATGGAGAAACTCATTGTCTCTCTTATATGAGCTTTCCTTTGGTGGAGGATTGAAGTGGTGGAGGCCCAACTAGAAAGGACTTAGTTTCTCAATTCTGAATGTGCCAACACAGAAGTTTGTCATTCATACACTTTTGTTAATTACATTTTAATAGAAATACTCTTTTCTCATCCAATTAATGTCTTGCAAATATTTGAATTGTTATTCCATGGGTGTATTTGTTATGAATATTTATGGATTATGCTATTATATGTTCTAACTTTATACATTATCACCATATGATTGTGTATCTTGGTTTTTGAGGACAAGTTGCAAGTGTATTTCTTTGAGTCAAGTGCTCAACGGTGGAATTCATCGAACATCTAGGTGAGGTAGGCTCTTTATCTTGTCTTGTTAGCATATTTTTTTATGTAACATACTTGAGATTAGAGTTGATTTCTACAGTCATTTCCGTCTATTGTGGTTTACCCCATGCCATAGAGTGATTTTCCTTGTAACAAAATTGGCGACCATACTGGGGACTGAATCTTGTTTTGGGGGTTTGGAGTGTTTTTCTCCTTTGATTGTTGTCGTTTATCTTGAGTTTATTGTCATCTGATTGCTCGATAACTTTCTTTCATTGTGAGTCTAATTTTCTTGGCATTATATTTAACCTGGTAATGTTTCAATACATATATGTGGTTTTTTCACTGACATTCGCGTACATACATGACCTCTCATTCTGTAGGAAGCGTATATACGTGGGTTTCTCCTGAAAGTTGCGTACATCATCCTTTTTCTCTTTCTTTCTAAGTTTGATGTTTGTTGGGTAAGTTTTGATGGTTTTTGAGTCTTCTTAGGTCTATGTCATGACTGTTAAGTGCCTACATAGTGATAAGAAACCTTTCTTTGGTTGAATTTTTGGGCAATTTTTTCTTTCTCATCATCCTTTCATCTTGGGTTGGGCATTTTCTTCTTGATATTCTACCTGGTTTGTCTATGTTTACATGTAGTAGATTCTTTATATCAAGTTGTTGTTCAGTCCTTTCATTTTAATTATTGAAAATACAAAAAATATAGTTTGCATTGTTTCCATTTGATCTTTTGGGTTCTTGTCATTGATATTAGTACATGTATAGAAAGATTTCATCTTATTTGAAATTGCATAATTGAATTGAAAGTTTCATTTTGAAAAGATTATCATTTATTGGGAATTGAAGTTAGGACTTTGAATTTTATTCATATTCATGCTTTTTACTTGCTGAGTCGTAACATAATCAATTTAACAACCACACCTTTTGGGTAAGAAAAGCCACCAAAATTAACATTGATAAATTTAAAATTGATTAGAAACGATTTTATTTTTCAAGGTGCACAAACTAGCTTAAGATTTAGAGCCTTGGAATAGGATTTTGTGAGTAAATTTCTCCAAGGATATTAAACTCAACATATGTGTCTGACTAAGGGAGTGGTGAAATCCATTGTATAATTGGTGACGTCATGAGGCTCCGCTCACACCGGAGTTAAGAACGAGGTTGGTTGAGGGGATATTCCCCCAATACCTTCTTAGCATCAGATATATTTTTGGGGATCTATTCATATATAGGGTTCTTGCTAGTACCTTTACCTCTATGAGAGGTAGTGCTTTCGATATTTTAGGCTTTGTTACCCTACCCATACGGTGGACCTGACTTATGACTATTTGCCTGCACATTGGTTATATCGTGGTGGCTTAGATGCTTGGCATAGGTATCCACATAGGTTACTTTCAGGTGTTATTCTACAAGTACCCTAGGTTAGACAAGGGTCGAACAACACACAACCTTTATGGAGGATTACCGCTTTGGGGGGATTTGACCTACTGGTTGTTAAGCCCATGAGGGCCCTTGTAACTAATTTTGATACCTCCAATCTTTGGCGAGGAGTATTAGGCCCTCTTGGGCGAGGCATACCTACTTTAGGGAGGGAGGCCCCTTTCAACCACTTTGTCTTATTTGTGTACATATTGGCCTCTTTTTTATTTTGGTGTTCTCTTTGATTAGTAGTTGGCCTTAGGATTTGTTTTTATATCTCAATTCTTGAGATATCATGGATCCATACCAACTTCCCCATAGGTCTCGCCGTTTGTTGACGTTAACACCGCATATTGAGTCTTTTCCTTATAAAAGGCGTAAAGTTATCAAACGTGGTACAAACATCTCCACCTAACATACATTTAGTCATACAAGTATGAGTACTAAGTCAAGTCAGAAAGATACTGGGAGTCCTTTGAATCCCATACTCACTATAGTTAATGGTACTCCTTCGACACCTTCAAACACCATGGTTGTAGTGCCTGTGATTCCCATCATCAATATTGTTCATCCTATAGTTAATACTCAACCTATAGTCGTGAACCCTTTTGGGTCTCTTTTTCATTCGTCGGGATACAATACTCAGTCTATCCCTACGGCCTGTAGCCCTTTTTCTTATGGTATGTCAAATTTCACATCACAATTTTTATCCTCCATTCCAGTGTCTAATCCGAATATTAGTATTGGACTTAGGGGCATGGCTCCTCCACATATTCCATTCTCGTTTGGCAGTGCTTATATGCCTCAAATGACTCCTAGGTTGGAATCCAACCTCCTTTTCACCCTAGGTCTAATACTATTCTTAATTCTTCTAGAAGGAGTGGTCAACCTGGTGGACAATCTATTACTTATGTTCTGTCCTTTATACCTACCCCCTCCACACCGATTCTGACCAACACGTTTGGCATGAGAAATCTACCTCTATCCTTCATATTCACACTCGGAGGAGGTCAATTTCACACCTTGGGAAACCCCCAACCTGGAGCTACTTCAGTTGGGGGGAATATTTACAATCCTCATCATAACATTTCTACTAGAATGGTTCCCAAGAAACCCCTTATGAATCAGTTTGGAGGGGGGTTTTACAATCCCAGATAGGGATATGGTCCATACCAAAACCCTGGATGGGATGCAATTCCACAATATCAATATTTACTGGAACCTTGGTTTCTAATACCACAACAAACCACTGCAAGTCCAATCACTGTGGATTATACTAGCATTATATTACCAACCTCTTCTATTCATGTTGGAGATAGGTCAACAACCTCTACAAGTCATGTTGAAAACCGACTACTAGCCTCTGCAAGTCATGCTGGGAGGATGTCACCAACCATTGCAAGTCATGTTGGGGAAATTCATACGATTGAGAAGCCTCCACATATAGGACTTAAGCCCAAGTTCCTTTGTATTCTTTGAAAAGGACATTATCTAACTTGTTTGTGCCCTACTACGGTCATGGTACAAGACACATAGTCCTTGTCTGATAGCCCTCTGGGTTGTGAGTCATCTTTGGTTTCCCAACATTCTAGCCCTTCTTTGGTTGATATAGTGGTCATTCCGATGCAATCTTCAGTCGAAACCAATCCTATTTTTTAGGGTGATGCCTCTCTCGACCTTGATGTCTCACATTATATTCAACCAACAATTAAAGAAATGGTCATACCGATGTCATCTTCAGTCGATCCCACTCTTCTCTTGAAGAGTGAAAAGTCTAAGGAAGTGACATTTCTGATGTAATGTTTGGTCAATCCCACTCTTCTTTTGGGGAGTGATACGTCTTTTGACCATGTCCTTAGCATTTCTAGTCATGTACCTTCTAAAAAAGGGAGTTTTCCACTCTCCTCGTGTACGCTTCCTCCAAGTCATGGGATAGTTTCCTTTGATCAAGGTGATCTTCTAGAGCCTCACCTTATTTCTTCTACACCCTTAAAAATAAGGGGAATTCTTCGATATATTGTAATAAAGTCTCATTTTCAAGTATTTTATCCTCCTCGGCTTGGAAAGATTTGGGTTTTCCCAAGATTGTGTCAGTTGCTCGTAAGTTGTTGAGCTTTCACAAAAGTCTTGCACGTGAGTCCTGACCTCCTCCATGATATTCTTCTTAGAACAACATCAACAAGTCTGGTTTAATCTCTTTTTTGACTCTCTAAAAAAGTGAAAATATTGTCGAGTGAACTTGTCTCTTTCACACTCGTAAATTGGATTTGAAAGGAAGTCTATTTGGTGTAAGTTTAACCCTTTTTCAAACCGAGTATACTAAGTTTACGAAAGAGGAAATTCATTGGTGTTAACTGTAATTGCATCTCTTTCTCTTGCTTGCAATATTAAGACTATTTTCATTTCTCATGTTTGCATAATAAGCCTACCACCTCATCAATTTGCATCATCAGTCAAGCAGAGCCTTTTTTATATCCTTTGCAGCTTGACACCCGATACCCTAAGAGGAAACATTCCCCCGAGTGTCCATATCATGTATTCTCCTCCTTGCATTGAGCATAGGTATCTTCCATTGTGTGAACTAGTTGCTTACTCGTGACACTCGTTTCCTCCTCTGTATCATAGCATTCATTTGACTATGAAAAAACAAAAAAAAGACGGGCGAGAAAAGAGTATTACCTTATATTGGAAGCATTCGTGTCGCCTTTGAAGAAAGAACAAACTTTTGAGTCCACGTTTCATCAAAATTTTGGGTTTAGCATGACCTTAGGAAGTTGAGCTCATTACTGAGAGTTTACTCCCCTGACTAGTAAGTCTTCCAGTCCCTATGGAGAGTTTCATTGGTGCCTCCTACATCACAAAGTTTCATCGTTGATTCTATGCTGCCAAAGTCATCCATATGTCTCATGCTCTTTTTCAAAGGATTTCTATCAGCTTGTGTCGACCATTTCTCAAAACTCTTGACTTTGCATGTCACCCATACCCTTAGTGTGTCTTAGAGTTACATGAATTTGTAGTCCTACCATGCACCCTGGTCCTACTTTCCTTATGGGTAGGTAACCTTGAACCCAACAGTTGAAATCTCCTCATTGGTCGCTGACTAGGGGGTTTCCCTTATGTTCGATGGAAAGAAATCTATTCACACATTGGGATTTGTGCAATGTATTGGATTCCATTATCCTTATTGTTGGTTTCCTCACCTTTGTCGGCAATTTTCCACATTGGATGTTATTCACATGGTCTTTTTCGTGCACTACTTGCATCTAGTGCATGAGAAAAATGCACAAGGTTGTTGGTTCATGAACATGTTCTTCATTCGAGTTCCTCCAAATCATCGGGCTCCTTCTTTGTACCTTGTGCTGAATGATGAGAGATTCCTTAATGCTCTCCTTTCAGCAGGTCTCCTTCCATCGACTTCAACCCATCTATTATGGAAACAAGACCTAGAGTCCTATGAGTACCTAGAGGCTTGCAGTCATCAGTGGTAGGTTCTCTCGCCATCGACATTTGGGAATACATCAATGTCTCTTGATCGATGGATTCTTCAAGTGTTTGACCTCAAAACCTTTATTCACACTTGTAAGAATGTAAGTAGTGCCTTGATACCTACTTTCATTATCGGTAGGTTGTCTCACATTTGTTAACGGTATGCCTTAATGATCAATAATCAAACAAAGTATCATTGTGTTCGACCTTAGTTCCTTTATTCACATTATGTAGACTTTCACCTTTACTGGATCGTGTAGAAGACTTGAAGACATCAGTTCATAGTTGCATCTTTCATGAGATGTTGCTATCATTCATTGGACCAGTACCTATATGACTTCAGTGATCATGGGAGATCACATTATACTCCATTGTATACAGATATATTCAGATTCATTTTGAGACCAGTTTTGACTAGGCCTTATTCGTGACTATGAAATCCTATGGCATGTATCTACTTTTTTATTTCCTATTCATGGAAATGAACAACTATTTGGTATATTTCCACATGGATCTATGGTGTAATTAAAATTGGAAGCCATGTGTGCAAATTCATTGTGGATTGTAATATTATTATGAGCAACTAATTCATCCAGTTGAGTCTCCATTACTCCACTTCTGGGACTTATAATGTATTTTTGCCATCACAGATACTCCTCTCACCTCACACTTTAGGGGGCATCTGTTATAGAAAGATTTGACTCACCTTATGAAAACTTGCTTAGAAGGAATTTTCCATTTCCCTATGCAGACTTGAAGTCCCCATTTTCAATTCCCAGAGATAAAAAACATATTTTTCCACACATATGCACCCTAACAACTGTACAACATGTGTATACGTAGGTTTCACCATTACAACCTGCATACATCAGGTTTTTTGGTCAAAATTAAAAAATGTTGTTAGGTTTCCATGTCATGTCATGAGTTCCATGATCCTTGAACTTCCATATACTGGAAACATTATGAATCAGCCCTTTAGTTCCATTTGAAGGCTATAAATGGGCCTTATCCAACCTATGGAGAAGAGTAGAAGAATTCAACTTTTAGAGCAAAGTTACTCTGGAGAAATTATTCACTTTATATTGAGTTTGCATCCCTTTGTCCTTTTAAGTCTAAACACATTGTCCAACCCCTAAGCTCTTCCCTATTTGATGGAGAACCTCATTGTATCTCTTATATGAGCTTTTGTTTCATGGAGGATTGAAGTGGTGGAGGCCCATATGGAAGGGACTTAGTTTCTCGGTTCCGAACGTGCTGACGTAGAATTTTGTCATTCCTACACTTTTGTTGATTACATTTTAATAGAAATACTATTTTCTCATCCAATTAATGTCTTCAAAATATTTGAATTGTTATTCCATGGGTGTATTTGTTATGAATATTGATGGATTATGCTATTATATGTGCTAACTTTATACATTATCACCATATTCTTACGTATCTTGGTTTTTAATGATAAGTTACATGTTGTTGTGGGTGGGAATCTCTCCTACGGACATAGCATTTAAGGGCTCTAATCATGCATGAAGAAATGAACATTTCAAAGGCTTCTAATATTTTCAATTCTCCTAACACAAAACCCCACATTCATGTAATACAAAGGTAAAAACAAGATTCGGTAACTCTACCTTGAGTCCATTTGATGTCGATCCCTTTGCTTTCACTCGTTCTTTGATTGCAAGCCTCCTCCCAAAGTTGACCTGCATTCACACATGAACAAACAAAAAGTTGCGAACATGCATTTCATATACTAATTGCTGGGTTAGTTGTGACAATATCATAAAATAAATATTCAACTTGAACACATGATATGGCGGGATGAGAAAAGTATTCCTTTTTGTATTAATCTTCACAAGAGTAAACCTACAATATGTGGTCAGCACTACTGCTCGAAACTGGTCCTGGGATCCTCTTCAACTGTCCTCCAACTTCTTTGCTTTATACTTCTCTTTTCACAAGGATGGCTAAACGTTGGGACAAGGGGAATGCTCAATTGGGTATAGTCTCTTTACTATGATTTTCCTCCTTTCAAATGCGACCCTTACCCCTTCTTTTATAGGCTAGAAGGAGCTAGGTATTTGGTCGAATGATTGGCCATGCATGGCCCAAAGGTTTAGTTAACTTACCCAAAGTTGTGTGTTCTGTCAACAACTTTCCTTTTTTCGTTCTTTTGTAGGTACACGCGGGCTGTAGTGATGCAACTAGCATGTACACTCATGTAGTAGTGGAGTAGGGCATGTGGGCCTTTAAAAAATGTGTTTTTAAGAAGAGTTGTTCAGTACTGGCTTGGAAAAGAAGGCATGTGGGATGGCCTAATGTCATGTAAGTATGTCTGGTGAAAATTAGGGTTATAAAATATGCCCCCTAATGTGTGAGGTCAAAAGAGCATACGATGGCCGAAATACATTACCAATCTTTATCAAAGTACCAAACTAGTGAGCCCAGGGACCAGAATTCGGGAGGTGCCATCTACAAAATAACAATTGTCTCATCAAGGTGGGCATACCCATGCTCGGAATGAAACAAAATCATGGCTACAAATCAAATACATTGTAGATCCATGTCATATAACTATATAAAGTGTAGCCACGAGTAATCCACAATGGAACTACATCTCAAAATAAAAAAGATATACATTTATAGTATCCATCTTCTAGAAGTTGATAAGGCCTGATGGTTGGAGATGAGGTCTTCAGAGCTTAAGCATAAACTTCAAAATCTTCAAAACTCAGGTAGGAGTGTAATATGAGTGTACGACTTCACTACCCAGAGGTCTTCGATGAATCGTCATTCATGGACTAGAGGATCTTGATGATCAGGTTGAGGGCTTTGTGGATTTCGAGCAAAGACTTGATTGGACCTTCGAGATGGTTGGGCATGAGGGAAAGAGACAAACTACAGATGTTCTAACTCAGGCTTGGTAAAAAATTCCCTTGGACCATAGCACGAAAAATTATTAGACTCAGGCATCATGATATTTTTACATAAGTTCATGATGCAGGAGGCACAACAAACTCTCCATATGTTTGGAAGAATAACCAAATGGAGGACACATCGCTATGTAGAGAGAAAAAATTCCTAAGGTCATATTAAATCCCAGGGCTTGACGAACAAATGGAAGGATGTGCTTTGTCCAACGGAGACTCATTGTGCTGCCAATAAAAGAAAATACTTTTCCCTTCCTCTTTTTGGGGTATATTTGATTTTTTTTTTGTCTTTTTCAATAATTTTGGAAATCTTGAAAAAGAATAAAATAATGCTACATTACAAAGGAGGATCAAGTGTCGCAAACATACTAGTTCCAAGTGCCCGGAACATAGGGATGCTCAGGGAAAAGGGACATATGCAGGAAAAGGACACTCGGGAAAAATCCTCCAGGGTCCAAAGGTGTCAAGACGCAGAGGCAAAGTGCTATAGGGCTTGCATATAAGGCATGCTTCATATGGTTTAGTTGATAGCAACATGGAGCTGGAATTTAGACCAAAGACGCAGGTATGCAAACGCAGTTAACAAAACACACAATGGTAACGTCCTTCGATGTAATTTTAACGAGCCCAGAGAAGGTAAGCTTGGGCATTTTTCATGTTTAGAGAATCTAGAAAAGCGTAAAAGGAGACTCCACTAGGGTACCTTTTTCGAATATAGTCTATTCGGATCGAAAAAGGGGTAAACTAGCACTGACTAGACATCTATTCAAAACCACTTTAATGAGTGTGATAAAGACAAGTTCACTCAACAACTTTTTCATTTTTAAGGAGTCTGAAAAAAGCTTAACTATGGACTCTGTTAGGAATGTTATTTTGGACTGTTTTAATGAGTGTGAAAGAATAAGGTCACTCGACAATATTTTCAATTTTAGGGAGTCTGAAAAGAGATTTAACTATGGACTCTGTGGGGGTTCCTTTTTCGTAAATTTAGTCCCTCAGGCCCAAAAAAGGGGTAAAATTATACTTGAGGATAATCTTCTAGAGAACTGAGGTCCTTAGAGTGTACCTTTGTTCGTACAATTGACCATCCAAATCGAGAAAGGGGTAAACTACCACCAGACATACGTGACTTCAAATTTCAGTTTAGCGAGCGTGAAGGTCAACAAGATCGCTCGACAATATTTTCATGTTTAGAGGGTCTGAAAAGGGATTAAAAGAAGACCCGTTGGGGGCTATGGATTATGTATGAAACTCATTCAGGTAGAGCCCACTGCTAGGCTCAAACCAAGAGTCTCTTCGATAGTCAATTTGGAAAGTCTCCCAAAAGGGAAGAAAACACAAACCATGGTGTAAGTCCTCCCGTGGTATAGAAACTGTAGTCATGGCTTCAAGGATAGCCTCATCTGAAGGAAATTCAAAATCTGAGAAAACATGCAAGAGAGGGTCGACAGTCCCAAAGGGTGAAGTACACTGACCATACTCCATATGATGATGGAGGTTCTGGCTAGTACTGGTAGAGTCTATCAGCGAAGAATCACAAGAACGAGGGCTTGAGGATCTACAAACAACGAGATCACACTCAAAAGGATACTCAAGCCCACTTGGATCAAGAGGGGGAATAAAGGGCTCCCGTTCCCCCATTGGATAAACCAATGGATCAATTGCTGAGACCAAGTCTTGAGAGGGAAAACATGATTGCACAGGTTCCTTCTCAGAAGCAATTGAACACCGAGGATAAGACGCCACATAATTAACCCATGGTAGGGTGGAGTTACACGAACACTAGGAACATATAAAGGGGCAACCTGAACTAACGCTGAGTTAGGATGGTGATTATCAGATTCCAGCTAGTCATTAGTGACAATGCTTCCATTGTGAGGGAAATGCATCACTCAGAAGAGCGTAGATACCATAGTGTTCATAGAATATACATAATCATGCCCAAGAAGCATGTTGAAATCTAATGGGCCTTGCACCACTATAACATCGACTCAAACAATCTTGCCACCTAATGATATATGAAAGTAAGGAAGAACCCCCAAATATTCACTAGGAATTCTGTCAAAACCCAAAAACTCATGTGAAGCAGACACAAGCTCGGGAGAACCCAAGACTTTCAAAACTGAGGAGGATAAAATACTTGCTAAGGCTCCTTCATCCACAATACATCGATAAATGTTTGTTGAATTAACTTCAACCCTTATTTGAAAAGGTGCATAAGAAGGAAGACGATGCTCAACAAGATCATTCCTATCAAAGGAAACCATCCTAGGGCTTGGAGGGTGTGTACTCGGAATGAGTGGAATTCTCCCTTGTTCTAAAAGTATTGAACTGGAAATGCTAAAAACATAGTCGGTAGACACTTCAATCCCTAAGAGAGGAGTGGGATCAGTCGAAGACTGCATCGGTGTGACCACTTTCACAACCAATGGTTTCATAGGCTGAGAGACTACATGGTCTAAATGCACCTCACCCCTCAAAAGAGGAGTGGGATCAGCCGATGACTGCATCGACATAACCACTTTCTCAACCAATGGCTGCATAGGCTGAGAGACTACATGGTCTAAAGGAACCTCACCCCTCAAAAGAGAAGTGGGATCAGATGATGACTGTATCGACATGATCACTTTCTCAACCAATTTTTGAATAGGCTAAGAGACTACAAGGTCTAAAGGCACCTCACCCATCAAAAGAGGAGTGGGATCAGTCAATGACTGCATTGAAGTGACCACTTTCTCAACCAATGGATGCATAGGCTAAGAGACTACATGGTCTAAAGGAACCTCACCCCTCAAAAGGGGAGTGGGATCAGATGATGAATGCATTGACATGATCACTTTCTCAAAAAATGGTTGAATAGGCTGTGAGGAAACCTCAGAAGACTCAGAATCATAAGAGCTTGTAGACAGGGACCACAATCTTTGTACCTCTAGAATGCGAGGCCAAAAATGAGTAAGGTGATCTCCCTTACAAATATTACAAGGGAACATAGTCTTACATCCTATCTGTATAGGTTTCTCAATAGAATCGATGCCCCCAACATGACTAGCAGTGGCTGGTTGCACATCTCCAACATGACTTGCAGAGGTTGGTGATGGGTCGATAACTTGACTTGCATAGGCTACAAAAATATTACCAGTATGACTAGTAGTGACTGGACTCTTTACCCTAGCATGACTTGTAGAGGGTGAGTGATTTCCCCCAGCATAACCTGCAAACGTTGGGTGTTGGTCTTCAACGTGACTTGCAGATATTTTTGACCTATATCCAACATGACTCGCAGAGGTTGGTGATTTCTTCTTCCTATTGTTCCTCTTTCTATTTCATTTAGACTTACGATTACTAGTAACTGTACTTTCACCAAAGGCGGGAGAAGGAGGAGGAGAAGACTTTGTTGATGAAGAAACATCAACAGGGTGCCCATGAATTAAGGTTCTTAACTGAGAAGCATCAAGAGCATTCAAGACATTTGGAATGGCACCCAACCAAACCGGTAGTCCCACATTCAACCCAAGTATGTACAAAGTGGCCATCAAAGGGACACCAACATTTTCGAAGAAAGGAAAATCACAATAATCCCCTTGAGAAGGGGTTCCTTGGTTGGTATCGTCAACAACTTTATCCATGAAGATATTATGCAGAGGTTTTCCCCTTGCGGGATTGTTCAAATCCGTAAAAGTCTCGCACACTGTCTCTGAAGAACCCGTGTTATCAAAACAATGCCTATAAAGAGGCGGCTCCACGTTTCTAAGAAGAAGACTGAGAAGTCCTCTCAATTGGTAGAGTGGGCGGTCTACCACCCTAGGTTAGAGACCCAAATCCACGACTGACTAACCAACTATGGAAAACTAGGGAGCACAGAACATACACTAAAATTTCCTAAAGGCAAATCAAGCAAATGACTAACTAGTTGGAAGAATAGTTACACCAACAAACACTAGAGAAACTTATCGGTGCAATTGCAACTCGAGTACGGAAGCACCCTCTGGGTATACTCTGCAAAGTGTGGCTTGATGTCTACCCTAGGTACTGTGGTATACCCCTGCGGTCACCTATGTAAGTCCCTAAAATAAAGGCAACTAGGTTTCCAGCTCATGAACAATCACTAGGCAGGTACAGTCGACAGTTGGGTGGACCGCAATGAGAAAGGTATCAAGCTTGAAATCTATCAAGGGTATCGAAAGCAAGTGTTCTGAAAGACGACTGAGGACCTCAAACAGATTCAAGACTCATGAAGCTCCGTGGAAAATGTGATCAATGGAATCCCAAGACAAGTCCTCTATATGTGTTCCCCACTATGCTTGGTCTAGCTTTGGAGGGGTTATCTCCACTACCTTTTTGCACACGAACTCATTTTTAGCCCCTGTGTTAGAGGGGGGTCCCAGATAATTTCCACGTGACTAGACTTCTACACTCCTTAGCACAAACTCGTATGTTTGTTTTATAGCCTTGAAGAGATTCCTCTCCAACCTAAATCAAGGCTCTAACCTAATATAGTTGATGGACCCTACAAACATAAAGTCTAGTAAATTTTAATTAGCATTCCTTTTACTGGCTTGATTTACTCAAAAAGGGTACGGTAGTGCAACTGATGTTGTTAATACTCTTGCAAAAAATGATGAAACTTATATGAACACTGGCAAAGAATGATTATATTTCTTATATATATATTTTTTAAATGCTTTTAAAATTAAAAGAAAACACAACGCTATGCTAATTTCTTTTTCTTTTTCAAATAACAATGCAAAGAAAATGCCAGGAAAGAAAGAGATCTAAGATGCTATGACAGAGGCCACATTTAGACAAGAAAGACCCTGGGAAGTAAAAACTTGACAGGGAGGAGGATGATTACCTCCAAAAACGTTTTTGGACCGGTACGTGACTGTCTCTTCAACAACTAGCGTGCATACATGGGATGTAGAAGGGAAAGGTGTGTGTGCATGTGGGCAGGCCCATTGCAGGACGTGTGTGCCTCTGAAATCCATCAAAAATGAAAAAACAAGCAATCAAACACTGACAGAGACTACCGGTATTGAGAACCAGAGTCCCTTGAAGACTCAGAAACTTACTTTGACAGAAAAGAAAAAACAATTCAAGAAAAATTTCATAGAACACAACCAATATGAGATGGTACCTAAGATACATCCACAAAATAGAGACCAGAATGAGATCTAGAAAACCCCTGAGAAGGATCACTTCTGACAGGGGAGAGGATGACTGCCTCTCTAATAAAACTTTTCTGAACTTAACCACGCTATTGTCTCTTCATCAGCTAGTGTGTCCACACAGGTTGTGTGAAGGTTGGGTGTGTGTACATGCATGCAAGCCTTATACAGGACACATGTACCTCTATGACTTCCCGAAAAGAAAATGAATCCAAGCAAAGAAAGCAGAGAATACTGATATGGAAGACCAAAATCCCTACTAGCTCAGACTCTTCCAGAAACTGAGAAAAAAGGTGATGAAACCAATTTAAAACTACCAAAAAGTATCCCCAGAAAACCTGAGAGATCCCTAGTATAGTAGCCAATTTTGTTGTGGGTGGGAATCCCTAATACAGACTTAGCATTTAAGGGCTCTAATCATGCATGCAGAAAATGACCATTTCAAATGTTTCTACTCTTTTCTATTCTCCCAACACAAAACCCCACATTCATGTAATACAAAGGTGAAAACAAGATTCGATAACTCTACCTTGAGTCCTTCGTTTGATGTCGATCCCTTTTCTTTCACTCGCTCTTTGATTGCAAGCCTCCTCCCAAAGATGACCTGTATTCACACATGAACAAAAAAAAAACTGCAAACATGCATTTCATATACTAATTGTTGGGTTAGTTGTGACAATATCATAAAATAAATATTCAACTTGTACACATGATATGGCGGGACGGGAAAAGTATTCCTTTTTGTGTTAATCTTCACAAGAGTAAACTTACAATATGTGGTTGGCACATCTCCTCAAAAATGGTCGTGGGCTCCTCTTCAATTTTCCTCCAGCTACTTTTCTTTATACTTCTCTTTGCACAAGGATGGCTAAAGGTTGGGACAAGGGGAATGCTCAATTGGGTATAGTCTATTTACTATTATTTTCCTCCTTTCAAATGGGACCCTTACTCCTTCTTTTATAGGTTGGAAGGAGCTAGGTATTTGGTCGAATGACCGGCCATGCATGGCCAAAAGGTTTAGTTAACTTACTGTTGGGCTCTAAATATGTCCTAAAATATAACCTCTATGCATCATCCAAAGGTAGGCGCTGGCCCAAATGTTTTACTTGTCACCTACGTAGGTACTTACCTTATGTTTTCAATACCCATGCTCCAGAGATGAAACCCCTAAAAAGGGACAACAATCGTAACAAAAGGAACAACAATCGTTCCATTCAAATGAACAACAAAAGGAACAAAAATCGTGACAAGGTAACGAGAGTCGTTATATTGGGCCGAACTAATGTTGTATTAATTGAGTTGTAGTACTTTCCCAACTATCTAATTTGTCAACCCGGGGTTCATAAATTGATGAAGCACACGCAAAGTATATGCAAGATTGAAGCGGGACTAATATAATCTAATGTTTAAGATACAGCTAAAATTGAATCATTAATCTAACACACGACTGAAATAGAATCATTAATCTAACACACGAATTGGAATTGAATCATTAATCTAACACACGACTTGGAATTGAATTAATCTAGTTGTGTAAATGAAATTAATCTAGGAATGGGAAATTGTGTAAATGGAATTAATCTAGAAATGGAGAACTACATGAAGGAAAAGCAAGTACAACATGTGAAGAGTTAAATAACACAACAACATATGTGAGCTCACGCCAATGAAGCAATCTTCTATTACAATAACCAAATAAATCTTCATAACAAAATAATAAAAGAATGAAAACCAAAACCATGAATCAAAGCTAAGAATCCCTTTCTCTTTCGAATCCTAATGACTACCATTAATGACTACTCTAATTCTAATTACATCCTAATTGAATTCTCATGAAGAGAGAACACTCTCTTTTATACATGAGAGCCTTGGAGATAAGATAACCATCTCATTATTACAGATCCACTTTTCTCTCAACCTATTTCCCATTATTACAAAATATAATCCCTTTAAATCCTCACACATATCTCTCATATATCTTAGATACAATATTCCAACCAAATCTCCATGATCTTCTCCTTGGAATGGGCTTGAATTATCTCCTCAAATATTGAAATGGTGGAGGAAGTATTCGAGAAGTCCTTTGAATTAATCCTTCACATATTCCTACACATTACAAAGCTCACACAT
>ML839245.1:26161-37278 GCA_009831015.1 Picea engelmannii | reverse complement strand
TGTTGTTGAATGAATCATGGAAAAGAGAAAGTATGAAAGTGGAATTGTAGTACTCTCAGATAGCTGAAGTCATGTTGTTGTAACCGCTGATAGATTCATGAAAAGTATATAGTCTTCACCTGCTGCTAAACTTGATGGTACAATTTTAATCATGCAAATGAATGTGTCGATGTCGAGCATGAAAAGAAGTCATTGGATTACTGACCAATGATGAATGTTGTTAACCAATGTGAGGCAACTCACCATTGATGTCAATGAGTGCCAAGGTACCCGAGTACATCTTGTGAAGTGCGAATGAATGAGCTGATGTCGAGCCACTTGCAAGATCTGGCGATCAAGGGACATTGATGTATTCCCATGATTGTCAGCGAGAGAACTTGCCATTAAGGCATGCAAGCCTCCAGGTACTCAAAATGGACTTGAGTATATATCCCAGATAAGGTGTTGAGGTCGATGGGGCAAGACTTGTTGAAAGGTGGGCGTTAAGGAATCCCACATCAGTGAACACAAGTTATGATAAAAAGAGTGGTAGGACTATAAATGAAAATATCTCATTAGTAACAGTGTTTATGGCAAGGCAATGTAGTCATGGAAAGGGAGCTGGATAGTTTTATTGACAAGGAAAAATGAAAAATCTAAAGTGATGTATTCGACTCAGAAATATAGGCATTTGCGAAGTCATGAAGGATAATTCAATGGAAGATGGGCTTCAACAAAGGGATGACCAATCTGCTTTGAAGGAGAAATGGAGGAAGACATTCATGATGCAAATGGGTTTATGAAAAGGTTTATGTGTAACTGCAAAGGGCATGATGTGTAAGATGAGAATCAGCTCCTTCAAGCAGTCAATAAGGCATGTATTTTTCAAAAATTTTTGTGATTTTTGAAAATCACTTTAGCAACAAGATGTGATATCATTTGTGCACCTAAAAAATAACTTACTATAAATCCTGCATAAAAATTGTGAGAGCTTCGAAAATATAACATGTGGAAAGAAGGACAAATGCGACAAAGTAAAAAAATGAAATGCATTTTATACCTCTTGCCATGGGCATTACACACGCTCTTGTGTAATCATTGAATTCTTTCTTAGCATAAAATCGAAAAAAACATGTTTCCATATTGTTTTCAGGAATTGGAAATAAAAAGGTCCATTTGCTATTTTATTTGTTTTTATTTTTATAATTTGTTTTATCTTTTATAAATTTTTATTTGTATTTATTTGTTTATTTTTATCTTTTATAAATGTTTTTATATATATATATATTATGTGTTTATAACAAAAGAAATAAAAACAATATATGTTTTTTTGGGGTTATTATATTAAAAATAAAAATAAAATTGTTTGTAATAGAAAAAACAATGCATGCTAACTTTCATACCTTGGCAGAATGACAATCAGGCAAACTAAAGTATCCAGTTTCGTGAGGAAGTAAAATATTGTGTATAGAAACAAGTAGAGTGTTGAAGAGCCTGAAGTCAGATATGCTCTCCACCACCAATGATAATCTTCACTGCATAGCTGGAAGTAGCAGAGAACAGTGGTGATCTCTGCACAGGTAACGAGCAGGATAACAAAGACTATGAACAAGAACCCAAAGATGTAGTAGAACTGATTCAGCCATATAGAATTCAGGATGAAAAACAACTCTATGAAAACAACTCCAAACGACAATATGCCACCAATGAGTACGAAGAAAACAGGCTACATGTACCAAGCCTGTTCTGGAATTTGCCCGAGAATTTTGTTTTTTTTTCGCTAGATCTTCAATTGCAGGTTTCTCGTAGCCAAAGTAGTTGCCAATAAAAAACCAAGGGCACGGAAATTCCAAACCATAAAAAGACTAAAGAAAGCATGGTCCCAAATGATACATCACCAGAAGATTTCTCACCCCAGATCAATGCATTTAATACGAAGAAAATGTAGAAAATGATTCCAGGAAACATGAAAGGAGTATTTAGTGTATTTTTCTTCCATTCCAAACCCTTGAACATCTTATATAACTGAGCAGAAGAGTAGCCAACAAACAAACCCATGAACACCCACAATAGAACCATAGCTATCATCAACCCACCACGGTTGGAAGGAGAAAAAAAAACAAGCATAGCAAATATCATCATGAAAAGTGTTATTAAAAAAACAAACTAAACACCAGTTCCCACATTCTCAATCTTTTTTGATTTTGATGATGATCCTCTACGTGAAAATCTTCCCTCGAGTCTGGAAAAAATCCTCCAAATCGAAGAGGATCTTGGAACCTTTCGCCACTTCATTTCGAATTTGTTGAGCAATTATACCAGTTGTCTTTTACACTTCCCCTTAACTAACTCCTTTCAATTTCCAACAAAATATGGTGCTGACGAGTGTTAGGGATGAATATCACGCTTTGGTGAAGCCTTGGAATCATTTGAACACCCAAGACTGTGGAGTTGATCTTCTAATTGTTTATTTTATTTCAATGCTTAACAACATGATACTTGGTCACTCATAAATTTTCTATCAGTTTTCATCACACATAGATCTTGAAGTAGCTTTGTTCTTCCAAGCTTTGTTGTAAATGACTTTTGTGAAGAAAACAAGATCTAGTATATGCATATTAAAGTGGCCACGGAGATCCTGAAATTAAGAGTTCCATTGTCACATAAAGAAGAGCAATGCCACCACTTGGCCCAATACCATCTTCTACTGTTGTGTTAGACATATTAGATTCAACCATTTTAATGGACATAGTCGACATAGAACCAGGAATTTTTTTTCCAAAGATATCTATAATGAAACGAATCAAAATTTAAATATGATGCATCACAGTAAATATAGAGTTGAAATTGGGGCGTTCTCCCAGCATGGATATCCATTAGATTATAAGCACTTTGTTTTAAAATATATGGTAGGGAACGGAATGACTCCACCAACATCCATGACAGATTTTGGCAAATGATAGAACCAATAGTGGGGCAGTCTATATGCTGTAAAAATGACACTCTTCTTTTTCGACAATCAAAACACAAATATCCACCCATATGAACATGGAAATCACCAGATCCACACTCTCCATTTTGCAAATTCTCTTTGACTGGTCTATTCTGTTGAAACCTTCCTGCATACCAATGTTAGAAACCATAGTTTATGAAACAGAATGAGGAAAATAAGAGAAAAACAAGAGCAATCTTTAATGACATTTTGGAGAGACATGTTCCAGCTAGCTTCCAATAGACCCACAACTTTCAGCGTGGCAAAGGATACATTCTCATAGCAAGCTAGAATGAGTAGGGTGCCTTAACACATCTCCATGGATCGCGTGGCAAATTGATGCTGGAATATTTAAAGGCACAATATGTAAATGGCCATGTCTGTGAGTCATGTAGCCAAATATTGGCAATTAAAATCCATGAACAGATTTTTCGGGATCATATCCGGAGAGAATTGCACCCAACTTATTCAGGAAATTGGTTTGGCTAACTTTAAGGGTAGACCTATGCCTCTCTATCCAGTCTTTCTGGCCAAAAGATTGAATGTGGTGAGACCACCAAATAGTGGCGCGAGTCTACCATCGCCTCCCCAGAAGCTGGACAAGACTCTGTATTGATAAAATTCTTGGAACGAGCTACAGTCAGTCTTTTGGTGCTATCAATGGCGTCAAGCCCGAGCAGGTAGAGCTGTAGGTTGGCATACACCTCCAAATAATCGTTACCATACTGGATTCTTTCCTAGCGATCAGTTTGGTTGCAGGGTTATTTCCAGGAGTCAGGATAAGGGACGAAGGAAAGAACATGGCACGCAAACCAGGCTGAAGTTTTAGAAGGAGAAGAGTGCAGTCATGAAGTTGTTTCAACTGTTGTTTCAACTTGGAGTTTCTGCGCAACTCTTATCTTGTATGAATTGCAGACCTTATTCATTATTATTATTATTATTATTATTATTATTATTTAATAATGTACTTACTATTTTATTACAGATGGAGGATACACAAACATGTGTTTTATTACTTTTTTTTTTATGTTTTCAAAATAAAGAAATTTTTTATTTCGCAAGCTTATTAAAAATTTACCAGCAAATGGAAGATGAAAACTAGATTAGGAAATTTTTTATTTTCGTCAATTAATTGATATTCCTGAAATCAACCAATCAGTATTCCTACTTTCTGATCCTCGTGATCACATGAAGCATGGAGGAGAGCATACTTATTCTAGAAAAAATAAAAGACTTGAAAATAAAACCCTGCCTACACTACGCTAATTAGGAATGAGAGATTAGTTACGTATAATCAAATAGCCAATGTAGCCATGCACACAATAGTAACAAAAAATGTTATCTTTCAATTTAGCAATTAACAATCGGGAATATGTATAAATGTGTGAAATTAGCTGTTGAAACTGTAAATTAAAAAAAGAAAAAGAAAAACTAAATGAATCTAACCTAGTACTTGCTTGAAACCAGCGTTCGATCAGGATTTTGTAGGCATAATTTGTCTTACTGAGATCATGTTGCAGCTCCTCGTTGTCCCCCTCTCCCTCTTGCGCACCTAATGATTCTTCATTAAACATGCAAGGTTCTTCGTATGTTGATTCTTCGTTCACCTCAGGAGGAGTTAATAAGCTTTCGGCTACTTTCAATATCTCCTCTTCCAGGGAAGAGGAGATCCCGACTTTTTCTAGGATCTGCATAAGATGTTCTAAGCTTAAATTCATTGTTAAATCATGTTAAAAAAAAGATTCTTATAGCACCCAAAAATGAAATCTAAATGAAAAAAACTTGAATAAAAGCACTCTTACTGAAACGGAAAAAAAAAAATTACTCTTCACGGTTGTGGAAATTAAAACATTCCTGATAGTTGGTAGGGACAGTGAGGAGTCGACTCGCATGAGATTCTATGACCCTCAACACATGTAGATCATAAAAATTAAAACTACTTTTGCGTGAAATGAAATTTGCAGAAATTGAAATTACTTCTACCTAGTTGGTAGGGAGAACATGAGGAGTCTCCTATCATGAGCTTCTATGTCCCCTTACCAACATATCTAGATCACACTTGCAAAAATTGAAACTAATCTTGTAGAAATTGAAACTAATCTTGCAAAAATTGAAGTTACTTCTACCTAGTTGGTAGGGAGAACATGAGGAGTCTCCTGTCACAAGATTCTATGACCCCTTACCAACACGTTTAGATCACACTTGCATGAATTAAAATGAAAAATAAACTAATACCTCAATCCATCGTGCTTCCCCGACAACGGCGCCAAAAGGTTGGGCTCTAAAGATGTCCTAAAATATAACCTCTATGCATCATCCAAAGGTAGGCGCTGGCGCAAGTGTTCTACTTGTCGCCTACGTAGGTACTTACCTTCTATTTTCAATACCCATCCTCCAGAGATGAAACCCCTAAAAAGGGACAACAATTGTAACAAAAGGAACAACAATTATTCCGTTCAAATGAACAACAAAAGGAATAGAAATCGTGACAAGGGAACGACAATCGTTATATTGGGCCTAACTAATGTTGTATTAATTGAGTTGTAGTACCTTCCCAGCTATCTAATATGTCAACCTGGGGTTCGTAAACTGACAAAGTACACACAAAGTATATGCAAGATTGAAGCGAGACTAATCTAATCTAATGTTTAAGCTACAACTGAAATTGAATCATTAATCTAACACACAACTGAAATAGAATCATTAATCTAACACACGACTTGGAATTGAATCATTAATCTAACACACGACCTGGAATTGAATCATTAATCTAACACACGACTTGGAATTGAATTAATCTAGTTGCGTAAATGAAATTAATCTAGGAATGAGAAATTTCATAAATGGAATTAATCTAGAAATGGAGAACTACATGAAGGAAAAGCAAGTACAACATGTGAAGAGTTAAATAACACAACAACATATGTGAGCTCATGCCAATGAAGCAATCTTCTATTACAATAACCAAATCAATATTCATAACAAAATAATAAAAGCATGAAAACCAAAACAATGAATCAAAGCTAAGAATCCCTTTCTCTTTCAAATCCTAATGACTACCATTAATGACTACTCTAATTCTAATTACATCCTAATTGAATTCTCATGAAGAGAGAACACTCAATTTTATACATGAGAGCCTTGAAGATAAGATAACCRTCTCATTATTACAGATCCACTTTTCTCTCAACCTATTTCCCATTATTACAAAATATAATCCCTTTAAATCCTCACACATATCTCTCATATATCTTAGATAAGATATTCCAACCAAATCTACATGATCTTCTCCTTGGAATGGGATTGAATTATCGCCTCGAATATTGAAATGGTGGAGGAAGTATTCGAGAATTCCTTTGAATTAATCCTTCACATATTTCTACACATTACAAAGCTCACACATATTTGAGATATATATGAAAACATGTCAATTTTCTAACATTTAATCACAAATTCCCTTTTAATACTAAAATGAATAAAGTGGAGAACAATAACGTGAAACCCAAGTATATTTATGGAAATGATATCATGAAAGGTTAATGGGGGTATGAAATGTGAAGAATGATGAAGGGAAAGACGGATGAAAATATGACATTTCTGAGCCCCAACACTTACCCAAAGTTGTGTGTTCCGTCAACAAATTTCTCTTTTTCATGATTTTGCAAGTACATGTGGGTTGTAGTGAGGAAGCTAGCGTGTACACTCATGTAGTAGTGGAGTAGGGCACATGGGCCTTTAAAAAGGAGGTTTTTAAGAAGATTTGTTTAGTACTAGCTTGGCAAAGAAGACATATGGGATGGCCTGATGTCAGGTAAGTATGTCTGGTGCAAATTAGGGTTATAACACAGGTGTATTTCTTTGAGTCAAGTGCTCAATGGTGGACTTCATCGAACGTCTGGGTGAGGTAGGCTCTTTATCTTGTCTTTTTATCATATTTGTTTATGTAGCATACTTGATATTAGAGTTGATTTCTACAGTCATTTCCGTCTATTGTGGTTTACCCCATGAAATAGAGTGATTTTCCTTGTAACAGAATTGACGACCATACTGGGGAATGAATCTTATTTTCGGGGTTTGGAGTGTTTTTCTCCTTTAATTTTTCTCGTTTATCTTGAGTTTATTGTTGTCTGATTTCTTGATAGCCTCTTCTGATTTTGAGTCTGAGTTTGTTGGCCTTATCCTTAACCTAGCAGTGTTTCAATACATATACACAGTTTTTTCCCTAACAATCGCATACATACACGAGCTATCATTATGTAGGAAGAGTATATATGCGGGTTTCTCCTGAATAATCACGTACATCATCCTTTTTTTCTTGATTGTTGAGTTTGATGTTTGTTGGGTAAGTTTTGATGGTTTTTGAGTCTTCTTAGGTCTCTGTCATGACTGTTAAGTGACTGCATAGTGATAAGAAACCTTTCTTTGGTTGAATTTTCGGGAGGGTTTTTCTTTCTCATCATCCTTTTCATTGGTTGTCCTTGCTTCTTGGGTTGGGTGTTTTCTTATTGATATTCTACTTGGTTTGTCTTTTTTTACATGCAGTAGGGTATTTATATCAAGTTGTTGTTCAGTCCTTGTATTTTCGGTCTTTTATATTGAAAATACAAAAAATACATTTTGCATTGCTAGCATTTGATCTTTTGGGTTCTTTTCATTGATATTAGTACATGTGTATAAATATTGCATCTTATTTGAAATTTCATAATTGAATTGAAAGTTGCATTTTGAAAAGCTTATCATTTATTGTGAATTGAACTTAGGACTTTTCATTTTATTCATATTCATTTTTTTTTACTTGCTAAGTCGTAACAATCAGTTTCATAACCACACCTTTTGAGTAAGAAAAGACACTAAAAGTAATGTTGATAAATTTAAAATTGATTAGAAACGATTTATATTTCAAGGTGCACAAACTAGCTTAAGATTTAGAGCCTTGGAATAAAATTTTGTGAGTAAATTTATCTAAGGCTATTAAACTCAACATATCTGTGTGACTAAGGGAGTGGTGAAATCCATTATACAATTGGTGACGTCAGGGGGCTCCGTTCACACTGGAGTTAAGCATGAGGTCGCCCGAGCTTGGTTGAGGGGATATCCCACCAATACATTCTTAGTGTCAAATGTATTTATGGGGATCTATTCATATATGGGGGTCTTGCTAGTACCTTTACCTCTGTGAGAGGTGGTGCTTTCGAGATTTTGGGCTTTGTTACCCTACCCATACGATGGACCTAACTTACGATTGTTCGCCTGCACATTGGTTATATCGTGGTGGCTTAGTTTCTTGACATATGCAACCACATAGGTTACTTGTTGGGGTTATTCTACAGGTACCCTGGGTTAGATAAGGGTCGGACAACACACAACCTTTATCGAGGATTACCACTACAGGGGGATCTGCTCAGCAGGTTCTTAAGCCCACAAGGACCCTTATAATTGATTTGGATACCTCCAATCTTTGGCAGGGATTCTTAGGCCCCTCTTGGGTGAGGCATACATACTTTAATGAGGGAGGCCCCTTTTAGCCACTTTAACCTATTTGTGTGCATATTGGCCTTTTGTTTATTTTTGTGTGCTCTTTGATTAGTAGTTGGCCTTAGGATTTGTTTTTATATATCAAGTCTTGAGTCATCGTGGAGCTAGACCAACTTCCCTGCAGGTCTCGCCATTTGTTGAGGTTACCACCACATATTGAGTCTTTTCCTTCTAAAAGGTGTAAAGTTATCAAACATGGTACACACACCTCTGTTGTAGGAAAATCTGTCTGCGGACAAGTAGATCGACCTCTAGAGCTTGAACTTAACCCTAGATAGAAAAATGCTTAACATGGACACTGACTTCCTTTCAAATCTATCTAAGCCTAATGCATGAGAAGGGAGAATAACAGAACTACCTTTTAACCGACGTTTGTCCCTGCACGCTCCGAGTTGTGCTCCAATTCTTTTGCTCCTCGCTGAGGTCTGTGGACAAAACAAGATACGACCACTTCCTACTCTATTGACATTAGCTTGAAAACAAATCTATCAATAACTAATAATTTCATGTAGTATCAGACACAAACTAGAAAGAAACAGGCCAATCTTGTCATATTAATGAGAATAACGACAGAAGTACTTACAGTCGTAGATGCGAATGCGACAGCTTCGTCAAGTCCTCTTCGTCCAACCCTTGCCTGAAAGATCCACAACCTGGATGACAACAACTTCACTGATCACTTCTCTTTGGCTGACTATCAGTTTCCTCCAAGATCATAAGTTTCATATGTTCAGTTCTTCCCCCTTTCCACCATCATAGAGCCTGTTTATATAGGTTGGGAAAGGCTTAACCTCTTGAGTTATGTTTAGAACCAGTTAGGAACCATCTCCTTGGATCAGGGATCTTTTGATGAAACCAAGAATTCGAGCACAACTGCCTTCTAATCTCGAATGATCTCCTCCTCATTCGACTCAATGGGGTATCAGAGCGTTATAGCACTCCTGATGTGCCTTGGGAAAGCGCCAACGCTCTTAAGGTGAGCAACACTCCTTCAGAAGGGCTGAAGAGCATTATAACGCTTCTGGATCATGGTGTAGGAGTGCCAACGCTTCTCTAGTAGTATTAGAGGAGCGTTCCCCTTCCAAACCACTGCTTCAGGTCTTCTTTCAGGTGTTAAGAGTTCTTTGATTCCAGTGGGTCAGTTCTTGCTCTTCAAATCAGTCATATGAGGTGTCATAAGTTCTTCCTTAGTGTTGTCATCACGACATTATGTCTGAACATAATTTACGACACTAGTGGTCAACTTGCGACACTTGCAAAAGCTGTAGGGAAGATGAAACACTTACGATGATTGACAGGGACAATGCGATACTTAACAATTTTGACATGTAACAGAATGCCCCCCAAAGTATGAAGCCAGAAGATACAAACTGATGACTGAAATACTTTGCAGACGTTCAAGCAAGGGTATGGACTCGGAGAACCTGACAAAAGCTGCACATCAACATCCAACAAATATCATGACATATTTCAAAACCCAAGGCAAACATACCTATGCTTGGATGGTCAATACTTGCAAGATATGGCCGCCATAAGATACACTGCGGATCCATAATCGTATTGGTAAAAAAGGTATAGCCACCGGAGATACACTATGGATCTATACTATGATAACCCAGACTGATTGTAGCCACGAAGAATACATAGTGGATCTACGAGATGACAAAACATAGCCACGACCAATACAAAGTGGATCTATGTAACAATGTATGTGTTCTTTGTCCAGAACTCCTTCGCAACCTGGGTGAAACATATATCAAGGTGAATTACTCAACCCAGGGTCTTCTTACCAATCCCCTTGTGATACGAATCTAACCATGTGAATAGATGTTTTGGTGTTGAACATGGTAGAGACCACTTGATTACCGGTCAATGAGGTAAACCGTTAACAAGTGCGAGGGAGATCACCATTAATATCAATGATTCCCAAGGTATCGTAGTACATTCCGCCAAATGTGAATAAATGAGCTGAAGTCGAACATCTGTGGAATCATTCGATCAGAGGTCAATGATGTAAACCTACTGTCGGATGTGAGGAGGCCTGCCATTGAGGCATGCAGGTCCCAAAGTACTAATTAGTTTCTAAGTCCAATTCCCGGATAATGTGTTGAAGTTGACAGGAATAGACTCGTCGAGGGAGGGCCTTGATGTATCCCCCATCAACGACACGAAACAGACATAGAGATGTAATTGGTGGATCAAATGGACTTGTACTGACATAGGTTTTGAGGAAAGATATTTGGGATGGATGACTCTCAAGGCGGATACTTCCCTTGAACACTGAGGCACAACAGCAAAACATGACATGGACCAAAATTATGCAATGGATACAGTGAATTGCGTCGAGTGACCCAAAGGAGTGAAAGGAAACTCAAAGGATTGGCCCAGTGCAGAGGTTCAGCGAATTATGGTATGTGCAAAGTGACAAAGTGTCGTGTTCAAGGGCGACTCTAAGAATTGCTAGATAGTGTTCTCAAGAGACTGCTTGGCTTGCTCCTTTCAATTTTTCCCCCATCCAGATAGATGAGTACCTCTTTTTGATTTAATGAGCTCGAGGAGGATAACACATGCTCTATATAACTCACCTTCGGTAAGTTCCTCTTCCTTTGTT
>ML839244.1:11528-46838 GCA_009831015.1 Picea engelmannii | reverse complement strand
CAGTCAGAAAAGGTGGGTGGCCACCAATATCCACCTGGATCACTTCAGCTTCGGAAGATTTTAAAGCACCACACAATAATCTCTCGGAGTTCCAGATTACCGAACTCGCGATGTAGGGTGGATCAATCATCCACGTTTACTCAACATACTAAGGCTGTCACTTACTATGGAACCTCAGGCGTCTGAGTTCCAGAACTTCAAAGCTTCCAGACTTCAGAGGATTTCACATCTGCGCATACGAACTGTTAATCTCCGAACACTCCCAATAACCTTTGCTGACATCATTCCGTCACATCACTTAACATTTTCCAATTGTGGGGGCTTGCAATGATGGTTTGGAGTAACCTGCCTTTCATCCCTCAATTCTTCTGACGTTGACATGTAACCCCTCGGTGAAACCATGGTTTGGATTGAGGGATTTCCTTGGAGAATTAACTCCCGTGCAACTTGGGTTCCTGCAATGCCTCCTGGCCATCGATCTTCATGTATCATGATCAACGCCAGTGTGGGTCCTCTGTCCCTTAAATTCGTTATGTAACCTCGGCTCCACTAACCATGCTCATACGGAGTGCCACGTGGAAAAATACCAACGAATGACTCGTGGCCCAATCAGATGGGTGTCACACGTAACATTCCATATGGAATTTCAAATTTCTACGAGTTCAAAACCCACTGGCACATGGCACACATCCCATGTGTCCACATCCATCCAAGTGATGTCATCATGACTCACTACTTAGGCTCTTCGGGAGATTTCGCCCTTCACTACTGCATTTGACCTTTTAACAATGGCTTGATCCAACGATTGAGCTCTCCTCTCCATATCTATGGTGTAGATCCACTTTGGAGCTTCGGGCTTCGACCCTTCTCTTGTTTATGACATCAGACTTCACTGAAGTCCCGAAGTCCGAAGTCTAAAGGGCTTCCAGGTTAACCCTTCTACACCTTCCCTAGATCTAACGGTCGTAAGGGATTTCCCGTCCTTCTGAACAAATCCTACGACACAAAACAAACTCTGTTACTCTGCGGATTTCCAAAGGAATTCATGACTAACTACCTCGCAACATTACCATATCTGACGATCATGAAGGATTCTCCTTCTCCCGAACAGATCCTAAGGTCCACATTACTCTGCAGTCCAACACCACTTTTGTCATGGTTTTACGCACTGCTACTCCTCCTGAGCTTCATAACACGACCAAGGTAACTTCTTGGCACTTAGGAAGGTTGTGAGGTTTGAAATTGCTCCTCCAGACACAATTTCCTCTTGAAACCTTGTGTCCAATGACCAATTACCCAACCCATCCAAGCTCCGCGTTGAAACCATGGGTTAGACCTTGAGTTTTGTCCATTTTGATAACAACTCCTTCCAAAACTCTTGCTTCAACTTCCACTAACATGGACCATCCAAGCTCAGTGTTGAAACGATGCTCTGATACTAATTTCTAACATCCCCAACCATCAACAGGCCTGGGCAATGCCACTACTCATCTCTGACTTAGCTGCAATACCAAAGTGTAGCATCCCCGACCCTCCACAGAGACCAGGCAATGCCACTACTGTGGAATATTCACATATAAATATAATACGCATTAAATCAAATTAACACATTTTAACATAGAGTTACTGTTACCATTCATATTTAAATAGAGTTAACAACAATTCATACATGCAACGAAACACATGATAACATTCCATCATTATGCATAACATAAAATTAAGTAGATAAATTATACTTATCTTTCAACTGTAATAACACCAACAACTGCGTGCAGACCTTCAACGAACCTCCTAGCCATAGATCGCGTTGCTCATCACTCTCAACAGTAGGTCACCCCCGAGTTGGGACTAAGCTCCACCGGGCAAGGGAATCCTAGGCTAGGCAAGGTCAACAGGAAGACACACATTTTATGAGGATGGATTCTCTCCCAGGAGCCACTTATGCCCACTTCTCACAGACTCTCATTCCCCACATGCCTATCCCACCCCAAGAGTATACACCTTCACTGTCATACCAGACAGTCCTTCGGTTGCTAAACCTCCCTTGCCTTGGGCTTCATCAACAAGCCGGACTAGAATTCTCTGAGCTCTATGGAAACTACAGGACCCCTTCCAAGAGTTCTCACTTCCTCTATGTACTCTCTCACCTAGAGAGAGTGGCTCATAGGCATGACAACCTGCTTCTTCAACCACAACCACCTCTCTCACCTGGAGAGAGTGTTGCACATAGGTCTGACAACCTGCTTCTTCAACTCTGTTCCAGCACAAGGAGGACAACTGCAAGGCTCAACAAGGAACAAACGACAACAAGCCATGCTCAGTCCAGGAACTGTGTGGCCACAACAACCCACAACCATGACACACATGACACAGATAATACACAGGATACTTGGGCTTCATAGAAGACGTGGCTCAGTCCGTGGGTTCTCACTAGGTTCAGGATGTGTGACTATGCATAGGTTGAACAGGTTAAATGACGGATCAGTTCATGGGATTTTCCCACTGGTTTCAAGGTGCGTGACTAGAGAACAAAACACAGAGGTCAAGTGTAGAGGAAAAATGGGTTCAGACCGATATCCCAATGAACTCAGGTGGAGGATGGAAGAATGACCCATGAACTACCATCACCATTTGACTCACGGGTTACTAGTTGCAGAGATCCGTGATGGATGCCCCCTCGGTTCACGGTTAGACAGTGGGTCGAGAATGGAGGAAGAACCCCCATTACGGCTCAATTCTTGGGTTAAATTGCATGTGCCTAGGCCGACACATGTCGCCCATGAAGCTGCATGCACTCCATCAAGTACACGTTCCCTTTTCCAGGAACTTAGGATAAAAATATGTTATCACACAACTTTGGAATAATAATAAATTATTATTCTCAAGGACTTAAGCCCCTAAGCTTAGCCCCTCTTTCCAACCTTTCAACCCCCTTTCCCTTACCCACCTTGTGGAAGCTTAGTCCCCCATCACTCTTTCTTCATAGTCGGTCTGCACGCAACGATTTTTAATCTTTATTAATGTTCTGCATAATTACATATACAAAAACAGGCTCTTGGCCTTTAACACTTAGGCTCTCTGGCCTAATAAACACATAAGCCCACCAACTTATATACACTTGGATCACCAGCCTATAAACATGATTACAATTCATAATAAAATTGGGGCACTACCGGGGGATATTACATACCACGTGGAACCCCTCTATTGGTCATTGTGTATGGAAAAAATTATGGGTTCACGGGAATCGAATCCGTGACCTATGGTCCGGGTGGAAAGCGACTTGGCAGGGCCGGGCTGGCCAGCCCACCCTCACTTTGGTTCTTAACCTATGGTGGCACTGAATGTATTTAAGTTTGAAAGGTTGAATATATGGGCTTTGTAAGGGTTGGGGCCTAGACCCAGCCCCTGACGTTACCATGCGATTGATGTAACATGACTGCAAACCTACACTTAAAAACGTTGGCGCGAAATTTTGTGAGTCTAGCCCTGGCGCGTTGTAATACGACCGATGTGCATATGACCCAGACTTCAAATGGATAGCGTGGTTTTATAGAATTAGAGCACGGTCGGTCGGGCTAGCCCGCTGACCAAGGGTGTGACCTAGGGCTCGAATATGGGGGCTTAAACCACATGGGGCACATGGAGCTTGTAGACGACGACCGTATGGCCTATACATATAACCGAGAGCCAGGAATCCAGGAGGGGGGCAACACATAACTGCTAGCGCCTAGCCACATGGAGGTGCCCAAATGACCAGGTGCCGGCGAAAAAAGGGGCTGCACCTTGTTTATATGAAAAAGTGGGTTTTATTACTTTGTATTAAGCTTTTAATTGATTTATTCAGTGGTTTTATGTGGGTTTGGTCATTTTTGGGGGATATTAGGCCCTTTTTGAGGTAAGATCTTGGGGGGAAGTTGGGAGATGGTTACCAAAATTAGGCCCATACAAACCAAAGGCTCTTGAATCCATGGAGGAGGTTCAAAATAGGTTTATGCTTAATAATTATTGAGCCAAAGCCATTTTTATGCAGGGAAGCCATTGAAGAGAGCACCTTTGCGGGCCATTTCGCGGAGCTTCATTCATTCGATTTCAGTGCTGTCAGTTTTGTTGGGTTCTATAGATCTATTAGAACAAGACCATATCCGTTTCTAATCCTTTTGGAACTATTGTGATGTGCTGTTGAGAACTCAACACACCCTAAAAAGTCTCTGTCATTTTGTTTTCTTTTTGGGTACCACTTAATCTTTTGCACTGTTGGATTCGACTTCATTTTGAGAAATGTTTTGTCTTTGCTTATTCTCATGAATCCCATCACCTATTTAGGTTTGTTTGAAATTATGAAACCCCATTAATTAAAAGGTCTTAACAACTGAATAAAGAATCGAAAACCAAAACACTTCACCCGACACACTCAGATTCGACATTGGAAGGAATTCAAAGAAGGAGAAGAACCACTCAGGAAACATCAGTCGCTGAGCACCGATATCCATCGACATCGAAAAAAGGAAGTTTTTTTCTTGCATCAAGTCTTGCATAAGGATATCGCTGATAGCCGATTCCCCTTCGGCATCAGTAAACGACGAGGGGGATAGACGTTAACGAAGAGAGAAAAGATATCGCCCATAGCCGATGCCCGACGCGCTTATTGGAATCGAGGAAAACCTAAAAAGATCATAAATTTTTTTTTGAATGCACTAAAGGTTATTCCTGATCTCCAATTCATTTTTGACATTGGGACATTTTTGAGGAATCTAATACGAAGAAATCTCTTGATAGGTTTATCGCCGATCGCCGACCTTGGATACTTTTTCGGCATCGGCAAGCTAATGTTTGTTTTAGAAAGAATAACTTAAGGAAGGTCCCGACTCTGATTAATACACACTTATTAAGTCACCGATATTCAACGCCACATTTCTTTACCCGGTAGGAGGATCGTACGATCTAGTTTTATCCCGAGTCATTTCTGGTTCCTTAGGCCCTAGTCATACCTCCTAGTCAGCGTTGCTGCGTTAGCAATGTACGGTAAAATCGATCGACGTCAGAAATTTTTGTAGGAGTTTATCAATGAAAACATTCATAGCACACCCTCGATCCCTGATCCACCCACTGAGAGATCGACACGATGGGACGTTTTATCATTTGATACGATAAATTTTGAGCATTTAGGGAGCTAATTAATACCAAATCTCGCATTAGTTGCTACCTTGTGCGCCAATCAAAAAAACCATTTAAAATCACTGATAGACCACATCACCACCCATGCCTCCACCTTCAACCCATGATGAATTTAAGTTATAGAGATTCGACGAAAGATTTGTTAAAATTTCACTCATAACCCGAATTAAATGGCTGATGCGACACTGTAAGTTCTTCCTTGTTTAAATTCTCTTGAGCCATTGCAAATGAAATCATTCTGCACATAAGAGAATTCCGGAGCATACGTAGGAGCAAGAGGAGCGACTTGAAGGTTGCATTGATCCA
Organism: Picea engelmannii; assembly: GCA_009831015.1. Classification (NCBI taxonomy): domain Eukaryota; kingdom Viridiplantae; phylum Streptophyta; class Pinopsida; order Pinales; family Pinaceae; genus Picea; species Picea engelmannii. The sequence goes on along the minus strand of ML839244.1, from coordinate 41,354 downwards.
GTGATTGTCAAAATAACCAGGTTTTAACAAGCTTCAGAGGTATGAATCCGAGTCTGCAAATTTGCTGGCTGTAATTCACATGTTTTTATCTGGTTTTTTGTTTTACACAGTCTCTGAAATTTTATTTTAGTCACAGGAATAATGCTGCCAAGAAATTCAACCACCAGACGATTGCCGAGGGTACCGAAGCTGAAAGAACCAGAGGTAGGCAAAGGCTCTTCTCCAGGGGCTGCAAAACAATTAGAATACACTCTGAGGCTAAAACTTGTCATTAAGACAACAACGAAGAAGGTTTTCATCCTGTAACATCCCCGACCACCCATGCCGAGGCATGCTACATGAGAGAATGTTTTTTTTCTCTCTGCGAAACATACTATAACATACCCAACATCCAGCTGAGCTATGCCACATAAATTTTTTGAACTGCATGCAATTAAAACATATACACACAAAACTCTTGCAGAACTTTATATATAAAATGTAAATAGACAAATACATTTCGTAAATGCACGTATTCATACTGAAATAACAGTAAACATATACATGCAACATATACAGGAAATACCCATGAATATAAAGATAGTTATAAGTACACATAGGATAAACCCATAAAAACAAACATGTAAATAATAATGCAACATGTAAATTTATCACACAATTGACACTTGTCTTGGTAAGAATGTCACCAACTGCATGCAAACCTTCCACGAACCTCCCAGCCTTAGACCACACTACTCATCACTCTCAGCAGTGGGTCACCCTCGAGCTGGGACTAAACTCCACCCGGGTAAATGGATTCTTAACCAGGCTAATGGTTCATAGACAACAAGAAAGAATCTGTCATAGGTGCCCACTCAAACTAAAATACTACAGTCCCTCATTCCCCACATGCCTGTCCCACCCCAGGAAGTGTGCCCCTTATCTTCTCAATAGTCCTTCGGCTGCCCCACTTCCTTTCCGGGCTTCAACAACAGGCTAAACATAAAGTCTTAGTGCTTTATAGCTGCAGTTTAGCACCTTCAGGAAATAAATTCCCAACAATTCTCTCACATAGAAAGGAATTGTTCACGGGCTTGACAACCCGCCTCTTCAATATTCCACGGGCCTGACAACCTGCTTCTTCAGTCCAACTCCCAAACTAACCAACTACAAAAACATGTATGGGTATGGATACAGGTTCAAGTACAGTGACATGAAGGTACGAAAGATAGCTCAATGAGTGTGTGAATGCTCATGGATGATTGACTGGATGACTGAATGATGGGAGGAATGAGGGACTGTAGGTTGTTAGTTTGATTGGGCACTTGTGACAGAGTCTTTCCTGTTGTCTATGAACCATGATCCTGGTTAGGATCCCTTTACCCGGGTGGAGTTTAGTCCGAGCTCGGGGGTGACCCACTGCTGAGAGTGATGAATAGTGTGGTATAAGGCTGGGAGGTTCGTGGAAGGTCTGCATGCAGTTTGTGACATTATTACCAAGATAAGTGTCAATTGTGTGATAAATTTACATGTTGCATTATTATTTATGTGTTTGTTTTTATGCGTTTATCCTATGTGTGCTTATAACTGTCTTTATATTCATGGGTATTTCTTGTATATGTTGCATGTATATGTTTACTTTATTTCAATATGAATACGTGCATTTACGAAATGTATTTGTCTATTTACATTTTATATATAAAGTTCTACAAGAGTTTTGTGTGTATATGTTTTAATTGCATGCAGTTCAAAAAATTTATGTGGCATAGCTCAGCTGGATGTTGGGTATGTTATAGTATGTTTCGCAGAGAGAATGAACATGTTCTCTCGTGTAGCATGCCTCAGCGTGGATGGCTGGGAATGTTACACATCCAGTCTCTGGCCTTCAAAGATACAGAGGCAAGCACAGGGTCGAAGATGTCACTTCCACATTGGGGAGAACTCTTTAACAAGATCAGTCGGGAGGAATACCTAGAATATGTCCCACACAGTGATCCAGATGTAAGAGTGCTCGACAACGAGGTGTTCCCGAACATCCGATGGTCATACCTACATATGGTGGCAAGAAGAACCCCCATTTTTCCCTACATAGAAGTCCTAAAGTGGCTCATCAACCACACAGACACACATAAATGTTTAATCAATGATGGCAATGGTGGGTGTGTTGGAGTGTTCCTTTCGGTAGAATTTCAGAAATAATACAAACTTAGAGACCCCGAGGAGAATCTAAATATAGATTTTCATGAAGTTATATGAATGCCACGACACCAACCAGGTGATGGCCTCATGGTGGAGGGAGTAAAATAAGTTCACCAACCGAAGCACTGGCTGGTATGGGATGACCAACTTAAGGGAGCCATACATCTATTTGATGGCTCTCATCTTCCGATTATATGGAGAGAAGGACTGCTCCATATTTTTAGAGGCATGGATGCCCTTGGCCTACACAGTGGCGATCTTTGGGAGTGGTTTCAACTGGGGAGAAAAAAATTCTAAAAAATTGAGCATCTGTGTACAATAGGCTCAGAAGCCAAAGGAAGGAGAGACACAAACTTTATACATGGCTTCATACTTGTTCGATGTCATGTGCGCTAGAAACATCTTCATTGGTGTGAATTTGAGTTGGCATGTTGCAGAGCTTCCGGTCCATGTCTACTTCAATGTGCTATGGGAAAATAGGTATAAGAAGTCTTACTCCCTCATCCGCTATGAATTCATAGCACAAATTTATTTTATTATTTTTAAGGAGGAATGCCTGAGACTATCGGTTGCGACCAAGAAAATGATATTCAAGGTAGGCCACTGGTACTTGGATGAGTGCGAAACCTACATTAAGGTGTTCGGGGCCACCAGAGCACCACATCCCCTACCAGATCATGTCCCAGACCAGCTTGTAGTAGGAGAAATATGCTATCAAACCATCTTGCAAGGCTACAACGCCACCCTTGTCAAGGAAAAGAAGTGGGCGTTCATACCCTATGGTTTTCATGTAGGGTTATACTTGGTAAAGGATACCACTCAAGAAAAACAAGAAGGGTTGAGCCAAATCAAGTTCAGATTCCAGATGGGCCGATTCCACAAGCATGATCCAAACGACCTGGTCTTGCAACATGCTTCACAAGTGTCGTCCTACTGGTCGTACGCCCATGAAAAATTCGAAGATGAAGTCTTCATAGAAAATGCCCAAGACTGGGATGAGGTGGTACAAAGGATGCTCAACCCAAAAATGACTAGGTTCAGGGCCATGAGCCTAGATGAACAGGTGATGACTATAGAACAGTTGGCTCAGGAGGCCCTCAGAACCAGGGAATAAATCAGAGCGACATAGGCAACATAGGCAGCTCCGATGCAGAACAAGGGATTCCCTATGACATCGTAGGCACATGGAAGGGGATTTATCATGATAGAATAGGTGAAACAAGTAATTGATCAGCTGCAAAATGAACCAGACCTCGTAGGAATGAAAAGGGTCCTTGCCGACAACCTAGTTGAAAGACGGGTAGGTCCAAGTGGCCCTGAGCTAATACAAATTGACGAAATCGCTAGGTTAGATAACCCTGAAGTTACGACGCCATAGTCCAGGTCACCAGGGGATGTTTCAGCTCATCCAAAGATAGAAAGGACACCAGGGAGAGAAAATGCACCAAACCCCCTCCACGACTTAATAACAATCTATGATGATGAGGAGAGATCAAATGTGTCCTTGGTGACTCTGGTTCATATCATAGAGGAAAACGAGCTTGAGAAGGCATCTTCCCCAGCTCCTGACGCTCAAATTCGGGACCTTCCACATAATGACCAGGAGGTCTAAAGTGTCTTAGACATTGAGCTACTCGATGTACCAGAGACCGAAATGGATAGTCCAACGGATGAGCCAGGGTCGGGCGAACAAAAGGAAGAAGTTCCACAACAGGAAATCGACATCTTAACAACTGATTATCAAGTAAGTACCGAGCCTACCCATGATGCTTCAATTTCAGCCAGTACACTACCTCCCGATGAGAAACAACCATTGAACGTGACTTCAGAACACACAGAAGAGTTTCAAGAACCTAGTCTTGAACAGATATACACTGTCAAAAGCCTGGGAAACATGCTTACCTGGGGAGATCAACAAATCCCTAAACCCTTGGATGAATTTTCTAATATACAGGCCATCTCCTATGATCGAAAAAGGAAGTCTATCATAAAGAGGACCACAAAGAAGAGGAGGCTTACTCTGGATCTCTCCATCCTCATTACCACAGAGGAAAAATTGATCAACACTGAGCATGCCAAGATGTCTGAGCTTATCGGTGCAGGGATGGCGATCATAGATGCCACCCTGGACAGAGCGAAAAGGGATGAAGAAGAGCTGGCCACTGCGCTGAAGGAGTTGGAACATCTACTCCATTTGGCGAAATACTATGAAGGTGTTCCTAAAAAGTGAATTCCAGGAGGCCTACAGTAAATTTATGAACGACCGACACCTTTTCACTGCAAGGATAGCCGAGTTTCAAGAAGACACCCTCATGGAGCTTGCGACGTGTAAGGATATGGAAAGGTGGTATGAGAAAGCACACCAAGAAATAGAAAGGATCAACTATATCAACATGGTTCAATAGGGCCAAGATGCTAAAGAGCACGACATCCGGGTACTAAGGGAAAGAAACATCGATCGCATAAAGAAGTTGGCCGAATACTGAGTGAAAATATCCCATGAACCTCATCGAGAAATCCAAGAGAAATGGGCTAAGTGCGAAAAGATATGGACCAAGATCAACCGGGCGATGAGAGACATCGGCCTCCTTGAATTTAACACACCCGATGACTTTGTCGACTTGTGTGACATAGCCAAATTACATGCCGAACAAGACTGATCATGGGCTACGGAGATAGAAAAGGTGGCAAACATGGCGCCAAGTCAAGTGCAACAGTTCATGGAACACCCGATCAAGGCTCGAACCGTGCTGCAATAGTTAAGTGCTAGAATAGTCAATATTGTGCATGGGTAGTAGAGATAAGAGAGATCCTTTTGGCCCCAATGGAACAACACAGATTCCCATATGCCAACACATGCAAGGATCTCTTCATCAAATGGTTGGAGTATGAGAAGAGTCATCCACTCAAGTGAGATCATTTGATGACTCTTAGAAGACTGAGAGATGAAAGCGCCATGTGGCGAGTTTTTTTTGTACTTAACTGCACTTTTGATATTTATTTCTAGTTAATAATATGTTATAAATAAGAGGATCGACCTGTTAGCAAAGGGTCGATGGTTGTTGCAAAGACCCTCATTTTTGGATTTGTAAAGAACTATTTCAGAGCTACCTTAATTGAGAAGTCCTGCCTAGGACCAGAGACAAGTTTGTGTTTTTCATAAGTTGTTAAGATGTTTTTAAGGAAGCTACTTGGAGAGTATAAATAAGAGGCAAGGCTCTCTCATTTGAAACACACTTGAGAATATTGAATATATATATGTGTCTGAGGTAACCAAGGATATCGAAATCAGAATTCTGACTGAAGGTGAAGAAAAGAAGGCCGAAATGCAAGGAAGGATAAATTCTTTTGATGGTGCTTTCTAAGGTATGTTATTTACAGGTCATCTCACTATTTTCACTATAAATTTTTTTCTATTATGATTCAGACCATGAAATTGCTATGAAAGTGAGAAAACATATCCAAGTATCCGTGGTAAAAAATTCATCTTGTGGGTCGTGATGTCTGGGAGCGGTTCTGAGGGCCTATTGATTCAAAACAAGGGATTCCCTATGACACCAGAGGCACAAGCAAGGGGATTGCCAATGATAGAACTGGAAAAACAAGTAATTGATCAATTGAAGAATGACCCAGACCTTGTAGGAATGACAAGGGTCCCTGTCGACAACCCAGTTGAAATCTAGGTAGGTCCAAGTGGCCCTGAGATAATACAAATTGACGAAATCGCCGGATTAGATAACCTTGAAGTTACGACGCCATAGGCCAGATCACCAGGGGACGTTTCATCTCAGCTAGAGATAACACGGACATCAGGGAGACAAATTGCACCAAACCCCCTCCACGACTTAATAACAATCTATGATGATGAGGAGATTTTGGAGGTGTCCTTGGTGACTTCGGTTCAGATCACAGAGGAAAATGAGTCCAAGAAGGCATCTTCCCCAGTTCCCGACGCTCAAATTCGAGACCTTCTATAGAATGACCAGGAGGTCAAAAGTGTCTTATACATTGAGCTACTCGATGTACTAGAGACCCAAATGGATAGTCTGACGGACGAGCCAGGGTCGGGCGAACAAAAGGAAGAAGTTCCACAGCAGGAAATCGATATCTCAACAGCTGATTATCAAGTAAGTACTGAGGCTACCCCTGATGCTTCAATTTCAACCAATACTCTACCTCTCGATGAACAACAACCATAGGCTAGACATTTGAAACACACATAAGAGGTTCAAGAACCCAGTCTTGAACATATATACACCGTTGGAATCCTGGGAAACATGCTTACTTGGGGAGATTAACAAATCCTCGAACCTGTGGATGAAGTTGCTTATATATAGGCCATCTCCTATGACCGCAAAAGGAAATATATCATAAAGAGGACCACCAAGAAGAGGAGGCTTACTATGGATCGCTCCATCCTCATCACCACAGAGGAAAAATTGATCAACACCGAGCATGCCAAGACGTCTGAGCTTATCGACGCAGGGATGGAGATCACAGATGCCACCCTGGACAGAGAGAAATGGGATGAAGAAGAGTTGGCCGCTATGCTGAAGGAGTTGGAACATATACACAATTTGGCGAAATACTACCAGGACATCACTCAGGCTATGGTGTTCCTGAGAAGAGAATTCTAGGAGGCCTACAGTAAATTTACAAATGAGAGACACCTTTTCACTGCAAGGATAGCCGAGTTTCAAGAAGACACCCTCATGGCACTGATGACATGAAAGGATATGGAAAGGTGGTATGAGAAAGCACACCAAGCAGTAGAAAGGATCAACTACATCAACGTGGTTCAAAAGGGTTGAGATGCCGAAGAGCACGACATCGAGGTACTAAGGGAAAGCATCATCGACCACAGAAAGAAGTCAGCCGAATACTGGGTGAAAATGGCCCAAGAAAACCATCGGGAAATCTAAGAGAAATGGGTTGAGTGAGAAAAGAGCTAGACCAAGATCAACCTGGCGATGAGAGACATCGGCCTCCTTGAATTTGACACACCCGATGACTTTGTCGACTTGCATCACATAATCAAATTACATGCTGAACAAGACTCATCGTGGGTGGTGGAGATAGCAAAGTTGTCGAACATGGCACCAGATCAAGTGCAACAATTCATGGAACTTTCAATCAAGGCTCGAACCGTGTTGTAGCAGTTAAGTGCTAGAATTGTCAAGTATCGAGCACGAGCAGTAGAGATAAGAGAGATCCTTTCAGCCCCAATGGAACAACACATATTCTTGTATGCCAACACATGCGAGGATCTTTTCGTCAAATGGTCGGAGTACGAGAAGAGTCATCCACTCAAGTGAGATCATTTGATGACTCTTACAAGACTGAGAGGTGAAAGTGCTATGTGGTGAGTTTTTGTTTTACTTACATTCACTTTTGATATTTATTTTTAGTTAATAATATGTTATAAATAAGAGGATTGACCTGTTAGCAAAGGGTCGATGGTTTTTGCAAAGACCCTCATTTTTTGATTTGTAAAGAACTATTTCAGAGCTACCTTAAATGAGAAGTCTTGCCTAGGACCAGAGACAAGTTTGTGTTTTTCATAAAAAACGTGTGTGATTGGATCTGAAAAAGAATTATTTCCGATTTTATCTCATGAATGGATGTCGTAACGAGTAAGAGCTTCTGAATCTGTTGATAAGTTATTTGATTCAATATTTTTATAGTTCTTGTCTTTAATGATGAAAAGTAAATAGTTGTGTTAATATGTGATTGATGATTATAGTTAAGGAAACTATTTTTCTTGCCATCATTTATTGCATGTATGTTTTCTTTTGATAATTGTATCCCAGTCAATAATTGGAACACCAACATGTCAATGTATTAGTACTAGGCTTGTTGTAGGTGTAAGAATCATTGTCTGCATGCTTGAGAAAAAGGGTTATCTTGAGCTCATCTTTCTTCAGTGTCTAAGTCCTTTTCCCTTTGTTACCCAATTGGTTTATACCAACATTTATCTTGTATTGGTCCCACCTATAAGAGAAAATACAAGAAGAGAACGCTCAAACTAAAGGAGAAGTTTTTTCGCAAGAAGACATCCTGTCAATCTCTACGTAAGGCCCATTGATTAGTTGGCCAGATCGCAAGATCTGGAGAACCATTCCACCATTAAACACTGCAGAGTCTAATTGGGCCTTGGTGGCTTGTTTGGTTCCTGCTATTGAGTTAAAGGGATTTAGGACCCCTCAACATGTACTTTTAAAGATTTGAACATAAATAAGAAAGCCCCACCCACTGAGACAAAGGCCTGTAGACGTAGGTGAGATTGTCAAACTCCGTTATCACTTTGGTGTTTTATGGTTTACTATTCTTCATGCTTATGTTAAGATATGTATATTTGCTTATGGATTCTATGCTTCCTCTTTGATTATTCCTCGTTCATCAGTTTTCCTAAATGGTAAAATATCTCATGCAAAATAACTCAACCATTGTCATTTGAAATATCTTTTCAGATCAAGTGGTATCAGAGCTAGTTGACGTTTGGATTTTGAGTTTGCATGATTACCAGAGATAATTTGAATCATGGTGAAGGTGAACTTGTTGAAGAGAATCCATTGATTGGATTGAGAAAGAGAACTTCTCATAGTGAGAAGATGGCATCGGAAGAGGGACTTTCTCATGATGAGAAAGAGTTTCAAAAAAAATTCTTCGCCATGTCGGAGATGATGAAGGTTTTGTATGAGGATTACTTGGAACGGAAGAGACTGAATCTAGGTGAATCTTCAAAGGTCAAAAGTGAAGAAGGAGAGGATCCTCCTCAAATTCCTCCTTCACCTCCTTCTTCTTCCTCATCTTCTTCTTCTTCAAGTTCAAGTTCTAAATCCACTACAAGAAAACATGTCCATGTCCATAAACATGATATGCCTATACTAAAGCTTGATGTAAAATTTGAATTACCTATGTATGATGGTGAAGTCAATGCAGAGAGATTTGATAACTGGGTCAGACATATGGAGGTTTATTGCAGTGTGCAACAAATCAAGGAGAGGCAACTCAAATCAAGTTGGCATCGCTTAGACTTGCAGACACAACACTCATCTTGTGGAAAATAAAGTTGAAAAATGGCATGCAACAAGTGGGTAATGTATTTCCATCATGGCAACATTTTATTTCTGCACTTAGAAAGAAATTCTGTCCTTTGGGTTATAAAGGGAAAGCTATAATTAAATGGCAAGCTCTTAAACTAAGAAAATGACAAACAATGGAAGAATACACAGATGCCTTTCGTAAAATGGCATTGATGTTAGATATTCCTTTACATACCAAAGAAACTATTATGAAGTATATAGGAGGTTTACCTACACATATTCAAAATACTGTATTTATGTTTGGACCTACTAATATTGATGAGGTTTTTGTTCAAGATACATACATCGAGGTAGGGAAAACAAGAGTTGGTGTATCAAGGGGAAACATCTTCAAGGAAAGAGGACAAAAGGAAGTGGAATGGCAAGAAGGAAAATTTAGTGGCAAGAAAGGAAGAGAAGCTCTCTTGCAAGAAAGAAAGCCATGATGAGGACCTTTGTTGGAAATTGCATCCCGAGAAGAGAACAAAGTGGTTCAAAGAAAAGAAAGGGAGGCAAACAATTGCAGTAGCAACACGACCAAAAAACTTGGGATTAGATTTAGGTGATGAATCTAAAGTCTCATTGGTTGGTTTGACAGGTAAAATTGATGGATTTGATTCTAGAAGTAAATTATTTCACATAAGGGTCATAATGAGACATACTAAGGTCGACACATTGATAGTTAGTGGATCTTAATCTAACTTGATTTCAAAATAATTGGTTAAACAATAGGGATTAAACACTTAGATGCATCATAAGCCTTACCCACTTAAATGGATAAGCAACAATCATCAATTCACATAACAAAGAAATGCACATTTAAGTTTGCAATTTCATCTAAGTTTGTGGATGAGGTAACATGTGACGTGGTGCCACTCAATGAATGTGGAATGGTCTTAGGAAGTCCTTACTTGTATGATCGTAAAGCAATATTCTATAGGGAAAATAATCAATATCACTTAACCAAAGTAGGTCAAGAATATGTTGTTCATGCACATCATTTAAAGGAAAATAAATCTCTTCAAACTATGGAACAATTAAGAAAGGCGGCTCATGCAAGCAACACACCTATAATTGTTTCAAGTCAAGTAATCGATCTTAAACAAGAACAAGAGATGATTGTAGAATGTAATATCAATCACACTTTGCTTCAAGATAAGATAATGTCGTGCAAATATTACAAACCTATTAGCTCATTTGTAGTCATATTTTTGATGCTATGTGGCTTTAGTAAGATGCGACATAGTACAAGTGGCTAACAATATGCTGTCAGTTATCATAATTGTTTTATAGTTGATATTTATGAGACAGGTGCACAGGAAAAAGTTTAAAGACAGAGAATAAGTCAAGTGGCCTATCCCGCACTTGATGACTAGTCTGTAACCTTTTGGAGGACCAAAAGGTATTTAGTGGGGAGGTGTGATCCAGAATTGGATCTCAGGAGCAAAATGGGTCCATGAAGGCCTAAAAATCAAAGTTCTTAGAATGGCTTCAAAATGGACGTGTGCGTAGGCCTCATCGATACGAACCCAACACAACTTGAATGGGCGCAAATGGAAGTTATATTCTCCAAATATTGCAATCTGTTCATTTTGCCAAACAAGCAAAAATTTGTACAGTCCATACAGTCCGTACAATGCCATGTGGAAGCTCACTGTACAGGACGTACAACTAATGTGGTAGGGTATAGTTGGCAGTGACGTGGGTAGACAGGTGGATGAGTCAGGGAGTGACACGTGTCACCACTGCAAGGGTGACACATGGCACGTCCGTACAAATGATGTGGCGAGTCCATACAGTCTGTACAACACATGGTGTTGACATGGCAGGTACAGTGACATATGACTGGGTATGACAATAGGTCGAATGACTGCGTGGCACTTGGAAATTATTGGGTGAATTTGAAGGTGCCACATGGACCAATACTGGGATGTCATGTGACACCCCTCTATTGGTCATTGTGTATGGAAAAAATTATGGGTTCACGGGAATTGAACCCGTGACCTATGGTCCAAGTGGCAAGCGACTTGGCAGGGTCGGGCTGGCCAACCCGTCGGTTTGGTTCTTAACCTATGGTGGCACCGAATGTGTTTAAGTTTGAAAGGTTGAATATATAGACAGAGTAAGGGCTGGGGCCTAGCCCCAACCCCAAAAGTTACCAAGCGACTGATGTAACATGACCACAAACCTACAGTTAAAAACATTGGTGCAAAATGCTATGAGTCTATCCCTAGCGCGTTGTAATACGACTGATGTGCATATGACCTGAACTTCAAATAGATAGCATGGTTTTATAACGTTAGAGCGTGATCGGTCGAGCTAGCTCGCTGACCAAGGGTGTGAACTAGGGCTGGAATACAGGGGCTAAAACCACATGGGACACATGGAGCTTGTAGACTGTGACCATATGGCCTATACATATAACCGAGAGCCAAGAATCCAAGAGGGGGCCAACGCATAACTGCTAGTGCCTAGCCACATGGAGGCGCCCAAATGACCAGGAGCCAACGAAAAAAGGGGCCATGCCCTGTTTATATGCAAAAGTGGGTTTTATTACTTTGCATTAAGATTTTAATTGATTTATTCAACAATTTTATGGGATTTTGGTCATTTTTAGGGGATATTGGGCCCTTTTTGAGGCCATATCTTGGGGGAAAGTTGGGAGATGGTTACCAAGTTTAGGCCTATATAAACTAGAGGCTCTTGAATCCATGGAGGAGGTTCATAATAGGTTTATTTTGAAGAATTATTGAGCCAAAGCCATTTTTATGCAGGGAAGCCATTGAGGAGAGCACCTTTGTAGGCCATTTCTGGGAGCTCCGTTCATCCAATTTCAGTGTTGTTAGTTTTGTTGGGTTCTAGAGATCTGGTAGAACAATATCAAATCAATTTTTAATCCATTTGGCATTGATGTGATGTAATTTTAAATCTTTGAAAATAAATAAGAAATCCTCACCCACTGAGACAAAGGACCGGAAACGTAGGTGAGATTGCCGAACTCCGTTATCACTTTGGTGTTTTATGGTTTGTTGTTCTTCATGCTTATGTTTAGATATGTATATTTTCTTATGTCTACTATTCTTCCTCTTTAATTATTCCTCTTTCATCAGTTTTCCTAAATGGTAAAATAACTCATGCAAAATAACTCAACCATTGTCGTTTGAAAGATCTTTTTCAGATCATTCTCATACAGGCTAACCCCACCTTTCTTTTTTCGGTGCTTGCGCGGGCCTTGGAATCCTTTGGTGACATACTCACTCTCGAGAGATAAGACAATGATCTGGTGGATTTCATCCACATGAATCAAATACCTCCGTTCAAGCCATAGACTTCTGTCATGTACTCGACTAATCAAGAATTTCGTGCAACACACAACCTCACCAGTGGTCCCGAAGACCGGTAAGTCTATGAGGTTCATGATTGTAGATTTGAATAGATTGATAAATTCAGGCTTGGGGACAAATTGCATGCCTCCAATTTCATATGGAACCAAGTCCTAGAACACATCGATGTTCATCGTAAGGAAAAACACTTGGTCTTCCAAATCAAGGTCCAAGAACTTTACTTGCTCTATCTTTCCTTTGACATCCGCGAAGATCTCGATCCAAGGATCATATGGTTCATCTGGGATTGCTTATTTGGGAGCTGAACTCCAAAATCTTGTTTCTCTCGGCATGGTCTCTCTAAAGTGTTGATTTACTAGGTAAGTTGGGGTCGGCTTTGTAACAGGGGAACAAAAAGCTCTCAGGGTATGTGCAATTGCAGAAAATTAAAAAATCTAGCTAACAACAAATGGTGATGTTGCTCCTGGATTGACAGAGTCTTATAATTGGATAAATGGAGAATTTCTGTATGCGCACATAAAGACACTCATGATTAGGCCATAAACATGTTTTTAGGCTTAGGTGTCCGACGGGACGAATAACGGGGTCATATCTACCAATTGATCTAGGATTTTAATGAATAGTCTGACAAGGACGTGGTTGAGATGAGGTGATTATCCTTTTAAAATCTGAGAAGCATGGTGGGGATACCAATGGCATCTGTGCGTATCATTCATTTATGTATTAGTGGAAATTTTGATGGGTTATGGTGGATTTTGTCGGGTTACTGTGGATGTCATAAAGTGTATGACTAGAATGGGTATTTGTGGCACATGGGTTGTGATCGAGCTCAGATTCTCCCTCCCTTCGACCACAATGGGGTTCCCCATCATATTAAATGACTTCATTGAATGTAATGGTGGCTCTTTCGATCCTGTGCGATTGAGTAAGCAATTATGCACAAAAGCAATGCTTAGACTGAAATAGAATATATGTTGTGGCACATTAAATGCACACTCCGACATTTATTAACTGAATTAAAGAAATTGCAAGAAATGAAAATCTAAATGCTATGCATGCTCCTTTGGCCTGAATAAACCTTGATTTGGCTCAAGCATGAGAAATGTATGGTTTCAGGTGAGCTCCATTCACCCATCCCAACCGAAGGATACCATCTAGTTGCGCAAGCCTGACTGCACTAGAGTGTCATATTTCCGCAGCTATGAATGGGCCCAACGAATGCATGCACAACTTGCATGGATGTTTCTGATATCAACTGTTATATAGAAGTACCTTATCCCCTTGCACGAATCTGTTGGACTTAATATTCCTATCATTCCAAGCTTTCTATCTAGCCTTCTCAACCATCTGATGAAAATACGCTAAAAATATTGCTTCCTCAAGTTCTTGCAAGTCTGCAATCCTCTGCGCAACAGATTCATCATCTGTCATGTGTGTAGCTTGTGCTATATAAATAATAGGGGTGATAAATTTTGCGGTTACAACAACTTATTTTCCATAGACCAACTGAAATGGAGTGTATATGTGTAACTTCTTTGTGGTAGTCCTGTAAGCCCATAAGATTGTTGTAACTCTATCATCCCAATCCTCCCAATTTGTGAAACATACTTTTTTGAGTCCTCTTTCCATAATTTTATTGAAGGCCTCTACCATACCATTAGCTTGTGGATGGTAAGGGCTACTATAATTATGTTGTATAATAAATTCAGTTCTTAAAGCTGCAATTGTACTGCTAATAAAATGAGTACCTTGATCACTGGTTAGAATTCTAGGACATCCAAAATGAGTGATAACATTATCCAAGATAAATATAACAATTGTATCTATAGAAAAATCTTGGACTGCCTCTGCTTCAGCCCATCTTGTAAGGTAATCAGTTGCGGTAATGATGTATCTGGCCTTTGAGTGCTTAACCAGGGGGTTGATCGGTCCAATAAAATCAAAAACCCACTTCGCAAATGCATGAAGTGCTCTAATTGGCTGAAGGGGTAATTCATCTCTTCGAGACGAATTTCCTACTCTTTGGAAATTGTTACATGATCTATCATATTCCTTAGTATCTTTAAAGAACATGGCCCACCATAACCCAACGTGAAGTAACTTCTGTGCATTGGCCTTACCTCCAACATGTCCTCCCACAACTCCATTGTGGCATTCCCACAGGACATCTTGCCTTTCATGGTTTAAGACACATCTGCTAAGGATTTTGTCGAGTCCCAATTTCTAAAGTTGTCTAGAAATCAATTGATAGTCTGCTGCACGAACCGCCATATTTCTCTTCTAGGTTGCAGAGTACGTTTCTGGGTAGCTTCTTGTATTGAGGAAGACAAAAGTGTCTTCAATATACTCTGGAATGGCTTCAATCCATAATAGGTCTACATCCGGGAGCTGATCATCCACTACTCTGCCACTTTCCCCTGACTCCAACTTGGAGAGGTGATCTGGACCTACATTGCATGTTCATGGTTTGACAATCACTTCAAACAAAAATTCTTGAAATAAAACTATCCATCTGCAAATTCTTCCCTCCAATACTGGATTATTGACTAGGTACTTCAATGCAGAATGGTCAGTGAAAAACTTGAAATGAGAGCCTAATAATTAGTTTCTAAATTTTTTTAATGCATAAATCATAGCCAAACCTTCCCTTTCAATGGTTGTGTATTTGCGCTCATCTTGCAATAGTTTTCTGTTGACAAAGTAAATAGGATGGTCCATATTTCCTTCCCTTGGTTGTGCTAAAATGGCTCCCATGGTGATGCTTGATGCATCCACATGTACATGGAATTCAATTTCCCAATTTGGAAATATCAATATCACGACACTAATTAGTTTCTCTTTGAGAATGTCAAATTACTTGTCACACTTAGGCGTCCATCGGAATAGTTCAAATTTATTAAGCAATTTCTCAAGGGGTGTTGTAATAGTTTCATATCTTCTGATGAACCTACAATGATACCCTATATGTCCCAGTGTGGAGCACAACAATTTGGCACTTGTAGGTGGCGACATGTTCAAAATGACCGCAACTTTAGCTGGGTCTACCAAGACTCCTTCTCTACATACAATATGGCCTAGTAGATTGCCATGTGGTACATAGAAAATACACTTTCTTAGATTTAGAGATATCTTCATTTCACGACATATATCAAACATTAACCGGAGTAGGATGACATGATATTTTAATAGGATGTACATTGTCCAATCATCCATACAGACTTCTAAAAACTTGTGGATGAATTCTCGAAAATATGCTATCACAATTTGAGAGAAAAATGCAGGGGCATTCTTCAAACCAAAGGGCATTGCATTGTATGCGAAATATCCCCATTTGGTTATGAATGTAGTCTTGTTCTTGTCTTCCTCTATGATTCTGACTTGATGATATCTTGAGAATCTGTCTATAAATGAATAAGACTCTTTTCCTGCAACTTGATCTAATACCTCGTCATTGAAAGGTGTGGGAAACAAATCATGCACACACGTAGAATTCAGACTACTGTAATCCACACAGACCCGAATGTCTTATGTGCCTTTATTACTCTTGATAACTATGGGGCCAATCCATTGTGCTTCTTCAATAGGGAAAATAAGTCCTACCGCAAGCATCTTGTCCACTTCTTTCTTAACCTTTTATTTTATTCTAGGGTTGAGGCAGTATGGTATGTGCTTCACCGGTCTTGAGCCGGATTTAAACTCTATTTTCATTTCTCCCCTGGATCCTTTTATGCCTTTTAGTTTCACAAACGTTTTAAAAAACAAGTCCTCATACTCCTACAATGAACTATGTACTTAATCCATATCTTTCTCATCCCAGTAGTCTCCTATAGAAGCTATCTTAGGATTCTCTATGCTCCCTATATTTACTTTCCATAACTTTAGTGGGTGATTATAGGAGCTACAGGTGTGACTAGTTATGGTATCATGAATCTCTCTAATGCCTTTGGTTTCTTTAATGTCTAAGTTTCTAAGCTATTCTAAACCATCATGGTTTTCTAGGTCTCTCTCAACTTTACAACAAGGTACATATATCTTATCAATTTCAAGACTTAGACTAGACTGAAGCAAGTGAACACGGTCATCACATACTACTAGAATTGATCTCTTTTTACAAATGTCAGTAAAAATCATTTCCCTGATTCTCTAAAGGACAATGTTGAGCTCGTGATACTTACTTATAAAGGAAAAATCCTTGCAGAACTATTTTTGTAAGATCTGCCAACAGTTCTTTTGTCTTCTGGTCTCCTCATGTATATACCAGGCCCTTGGAATAGGCCCCAACGAATGGAAAAATATCTAGACCCATAGGTGAAAGGGTACCTCCGCAACTCTCCATTGTTTTAAGGAATGTTCAATATGCATCTGAGGGTCAGATTGTCCGTCGAACAGTTTCACATCCTGGAAATATATCTTCATTTATTCTTTCAACCAATCCCTCCCCTGGAATCAACATCAAATAGATTGTTTTTCATCCTCCCACTCTATAATTGAGGCTTTAATATGGGTGGCCCACCATCTAGCAGGGGTATCTTGCAAGGCTAAGTCAAGAACAAAGATCCTTTGTTCCTCCTCTATCTTTTCTTCCATGATGGCGAGAAAACCATGTACCTCTGAGGTCCCATTCTAGGTAGGGGGTTCTTTGACCTTAGTTCCAATCCATATTATTTCTATGACAGTTGCGCATCACCTTGAGAATCAATCATATGAACCTTGCTTCCAACTATCAAACGTTGCTTTTGAATCCTCATCATTAGATTGTATGCTTTTTGGGAATAGACTTAGTCAGGAGAAAATGTTGTTTTTGGGAAGAGAAGCATGAAGGGAAGAAAGGAAAGCTAGAATGAAAATCAACACATGCGAGGGAAGTATACGAGGTATGCATACAAGGAATACCTAATGATGTTAGGGTTAGAGTTTTTGCAATGTATTGTAATGGATGGTGAGCTCGAGAAGTAATGAGAGATTTGATTATGAGGGTTAGATCGCAAGCTGAGGGGCCTGGTGCGATCTAGTCAGCCTCGCAGGGATCGGGGAGCTTGTTGAAAGTGTAATATATAAGGTTGTAAACACGCGTGGCCTGACATATTACTGAACCGTAATAAATATCTTGAGAGCCAGATATTTGTGGATGTAGCCAAGGAGGGGGTGAACCACGATAACATTTGTGTTGTGTGATTGAGTGTATGCATCTATAATGTTGTTAAGTATTGAATATTAGATGAATGAATGAAGGAACTAGTTAGATATGATATTTCACATGCATGAATAGAATGACTGCTTTAATAAGATGTTAGATGGAATAAATAAATATTACAAGGTACATCCACAGATCTCCACTCATTCCCGAGCT
Organism: Picea engelmannii; assembly: GCA_009831015.1. Classification (NCBI taxonomy): domain Eukaryota; kingdom Viridiplantae; phylum Streptophyta; class Pinopsida; order Pinales; family Pinaceae; genus Picea; species Picea engelmannii. The sequence continues at coordinate 23,397 of ML839244.1, read as the reverse complement.
GCAAACACTTGAGTATTGTAGCCACCCATAGAGATATCTCAGGTGAGACTGCGCAGTACACCCTGTGTGTTATGTTTCCTTCTGGTTCACTAGGGGGGTTGATAGTGTTAGAGGGATTTTGTTGGGAGCTTGTTAAACCTAAACCTGGGTCAAACTATGACAGTAAGGTAGGATCAAAGTAGATAAATTCTAACGTATAATAACATAAAATACAACAAATATATTTCTGGTTGGTTGGAACATGATGGGATTGAGTGAATGAGATCTGCTGAAGACTCGTCAAAAGAATGAGATCGGATGAAAATATGTTAAGAGAATGATAATCTAAAAAGGAATGTTGAGACCATGGAACCCAACAAAGGCAGAGATAGAGAGCTGGTTGAAAACAAAGGAGTTGGAGTTTGCGCAGAAAGATAACAAAAACCCAAAGTTGACACCATGCACATATCTGGACAAGAACGTATTCAACAACTTGCATGAAGTATTTTTCTGTGATTTCCTACATGTGTTGCAGGCATGGATATTTAGGTTGAAAGAAAACCATCCTACAAATCGGATTAGAAAGCTAGAGTGGAATCCTGTAGAGATCACGTAGTTACAACAAGTTGATAATAAATTCACGTGTGCAATATATTTATGGTTAGAAAACATTGTTGCAGGATTTATCACAGAATTTTCAGTAGATACAACGAAGTCTTACAATGCAGCAGAGCAAGAGTTCTTGAAGATACCTTGAGGTAGGTATATCAGATCACTATATACTTCTATTAAGATATTACTATATAACAAAGGTATAATGACAATGGCTTCAGACAACTAAACTTCCCTACGTGCATGGGGGAAGGGGGGAAGCACTGACAGGAGAAGGAGAGATGAAGGGAGAAATGGATAAAGGAAATAAGGAGGAGCCCTTGGACCCAATCATGATGGATGGAGACCATATCAAGGAGATCATGGTACCAGCTGGAAGAACGCATAGTGGATTACCCTACCAATATAAGATGAACACCAAGAAGAGAGTCGTAGCCACGAGGGAGGGCTTGGAAAATGATGAAGAAGAGGTAGATGATCTTCGGAATGTGGAGTAGATTGAGGAAATCCTGCGTGCGACATATGAGAGGAATACGAGAGGTCCAAGAGAAGGAATAGAAGGCATCACTCCTATCCATATCAGTGTCAATGTGGAACCCATAAGCCCATGTCCGATTAATAGACCAATAAGAACACCACCATTTACACAACTGAGTTTTGGGAGAAGGAAGACAACAAGAAGTACATATACATAGGAAGTACATGTAGATACTTGAATAACATTTCTTGAACTGGGGGAGCCAGTTTAGGAAGCATTAGTCAAGTATCTACACCACGCAGAGGTAGTAGTTCAACATTCAGGATGGAAGGACATGATCCCACCATCAGGTTACTCGAATTCAAAGGAGAGGCATCAGAGGACCCTGAGAAGCACTTGTTTATTTGTGAAAAGATATGGGAAGAAAAATAGATCACATATGAGGACACTAAACTTGCGTAGTTAGATATTATGCTAAGAGATCACACACTAGATTGGTAAATGAGCTTAGCTGCAAACATTCCGCCAGGGAAAAACAAAACGATTGGAGATATAAAAAATCTATTGATAAATGAATTCCAGAAGCCTAGTTCAGAGGATCAATACATGAATGGGATGATAGATATTAGACAAAAGACAAGAGAATCTATATGGGAGATTGACCAAATATTCAAACGATTTAAGGGAAAGCTAAAGTATGTCATGACAGATATACAACATAGGCATCTATTTTTCAATTCACTACTACCACACTTGAAATACCCGTTGCGGAAACAAAAGTTTTAGACTCAGGCAAAGGCTCTACAGGAAACCCTACAACTGGAAGGGAACCAATATCAGAAGACCGATCCATCCATAGAGGAGTTGAAGGAGGATTAGAAGAACTTAACATTCCATCTAAACCAGAACAAAGGTAAGGACGAAAGAAAATTTGTTTGGTGTACCACATGTAGGATAGAAGGATACCACAAGAATGAATTCCCAACATTCACGCAGTACATGGAAGCAGGACTACCAAACCCTTTTCTAATAGGAGGACTATGGTGTGAGATCTGTAAGAAATAGGGGCATGATCCATATCACTGTCCATTGATGCATAAATACCAGACAATACCTAAGAGTTCATATTGCAACTTTTGCAAGTCATTAGGCGATGATGACAAGGATTGCAGGACCATGGACCTAATGAGGGAAAGAACATCAGATGCTTATAGGTTGTAGGCATAAATGATGAGCGAGCAAGATGCACCACAATTTAACCAAGTACCAGCCCCGTATAACACTACGCAGTAGAAATATAACACTGTGCAACAACAATATAACACTCGTAGCTATAGTACAACAACGCACAACCACACTATAATCCCACACAGTATAACCAGGTTCCCCAGTACAACACACCACGAGGATATCAAGCTGGCTATAGAGGTGGAGGAAAAGGAAGAGGAGGCTTTAGAAGATCCAGATGACCAGTGGTATGCCAAAACTATCAACAACCAAGACACTATGCAAGAGAAGGCCCACTTCCACCTGCGACATGTATGTATTTTCATGCATCAGATCATGACACAGAATAATTTCCTACACTATTGAGGAAGATCTAAGAAAAGAGAAATAAGAACAATCAAAATGTTCAGTGGATTTCAGTGAAATCAAGGGACGATGGAAGAAACATCAACACAGTTACGCGTGGTAGAGCTCAGATAGGAAACGACATAGTAAGACAAGATCCAACACAACACCAATGGGTGAAGAATAATGTTGAACTGAAGAAGCAGTTTGATGCACAGAATGAAAAGGAGATATTCAAGTAGGCCAGACAAGAATTATTGAATCTAGACATTGCATCGACATCAACTACGCCGGATACTCAGGAAGTACCAGCATATGAGATGCCTCCATCACTGGATCACACCAAAGAAGCACAACCCTTAGGACAAGTAAGTACGATTAAAGCCTTTTTGAAATCTTGTGTCAAACTACTAAATGACCCATCATATATTAAAGTGTTACAAAATATGCTAGAAATATGTAGTACATAGGTAGAAGGAAAGCTAGAACAAAAAACAGTTAATCATCTGCATACAAGGAGGAGAACAAGCAGAGAATTCAGAATGAATGCCAATATTGGAGATTTCAACATGGGAGATATTATACTGGATTTAGGATCTGAAGCAAATGTGTTACCCAAGAAGACATGGCAATGTATGGGAGAGCCCACATTAGAATATTCACATGTACAATTGAAACTAGCAAATCAACACAAATTTTTACCAATTGGAAGGCTAAAAGGGGTGACAACAGATCTGGATGGAGTGCACACTAAAGCTAACTTTGAAGTGACAGAGATAGTATATGACACAACAATTTATCTGACATTGCTTGGCTTGGATTAGGCATTTGAAAATCAGGCCATAATCAACTTAAAAATGAGGAAGATGACATTCGAGTCGGGAGAATACAGAGTCATTGCACCATTGGATCCATCAGAAGGGGAAAGGTTTGTAGAACCCACTTGTTTAGACCTGGAGGAAATCAACCAGTTGTACAGAACAACTGCATGAGAAGAAGATTATGTGAACCCAACTGTAGATGGGGTACTCAGCTGGAAAAGTATCACATCATGCATGTCAGACTCATAGAATGTTAGAGAATTGGCAACAGAGGTTACACAAAATCTCCACAAGAAGATGGGCAAGAATAGACCACGCAGTAAGATGGGTAGGTACAGAGATAAAGGAACCTCCTGACTTCCATGGGGTGAATGACTTATAAGAATTATTAACAATATAGAAAGATGAAGTGTTATAAAATCAGAGGTTCTTAGCTTTGGATATAAAAATCAAGGAAACACCTGAAAGATGGTGGAGTGCGCACAAACAGATAGTCAAGGATTGGTACCAACGTAAGTAGTTACTGCACATCAGATTTGGCGTAGAACAGGGAAGCAACCAACTGCAGAAATATGACAGACAAGGGGTACCAACAAAACACTTTAATAAGTGAAGAACATTGTGGAGGATGACACCACCAGAAGAATGACCTCATCACTTTATTCACACATTATAAGGGATTCCAACGAACTGCCTAGAGGAACTAAAGACTGGACAATATTAAATCAGAATTTTATAGTCACTTTCTCATTTGAGCATGAGAACCCCAACATAAATTCAACACTCAAACAAATAATAGGGGTGATATTCATTAAAGAACTGGAAGTTGAACTCATGAAAGAAGAGAAACAACATAACAAACAAATAGTAAAAGAACTACTTTCATGCTACCATGTGTAGGAAGAAGCACCAGATGAAGATGAACCACACAACATTTAGATAACATAAGTTGAAGGTGAAAGAGAGGTGGGAGGCCCACATATGGTATCATAAGTATTTTTTGTGCTGATTAAGGTGAATAAAGTCAACATTGGGATAGTTGAGAATCCCAAAATGGCTAGCATTGGAGACTACTGGGATGAGCAAACAATAGAAATCATAATAGAGTTATTGTGTGAGTACAATGACCTATTCCCAACAATGTTCATGGAAATGAAAATCATATCAAGAGATCTAGGTGAAATGAATATACCTCTCAGATTTGAGGCAAGACCGACCAGACAGAGACCATATAGACTAAACCAAATATATAAGAAAAAAGTGAAAGTAGAAATCGATGGGATGTTGGAGGCTGGAATCATAGAACTTGTAGAGGAATCTGAATGGGTAAGCCCTATGGTAGTTCAAGAGAAGAAACAGGGAGGGATAAGGATATGTGTCGACTTGAGGAAGTTGAATGATGCTTGCATACATGACACTTTACCAACTCCTTTCACAGATGAGGTGTTGGAGAACATAGGAGGCTAGGAAGCTTACTCATTCACTGACAGATTCTTAGGCTACCATCAGATCAATATATCCCCATGAGACAAGTACAAGACCAATTTTTCCACATAATGGGGGTCCTACCAGTACACATTCATGCCTTTTGGACTGAATAATGCACCAACAATATTTTCCAGAGTAGTCATCACTACATTCAAAGAAGTCATCCACCAGTTTCTAGAGGTATATCTGGACGATTGGACAATCTACAGTTTGTTGAAAGACCATGTAGAGGTGTTGAGGCTGATGTTAGAAAGATGCAGGCAATGCCAAATATCACTAAACATCAAGAAACACATCTTCTAAACACCCTTTGGGATACTATTGGGCCATATAGTATGAAAACAAGGCTTGCTATTAGATCCTACCAAGATTGTAGTAATTGTTAATCTACCACCACCAAAATCAGTGCATCAGTTATGAGCAACATTGGGACACATAGGATACTACAAGAAATTCATAAAATGATATGCGCAGATCATTGTGCCAATGGAGAAACTATTTTGAAAAGATAGCAAGTTTCGGTGGAATGAGGACTGTCAGCAAGGACTGGACACTCTAAAAGAGAAGATGGTAACCACACCAATACTAATATTCATATATTGGGAAAATACATTCCATGTGCATGTAGATGCATCAACCATAACACTTGGAGCTATTTTGGCACAACTAGGAATAGGGGAATTGGACCATCCTATAACATTTTCTAGTAGAAAAATGTCAGAGTCAGAGTAGAATTACAATACCATAGAAAGAGAAGGTTTAGTTATGATCTATGCACTTCAGAAGTTCAAACATTACTTACTAGGAAAACATTTCAAGATGTTTACAAACCATTTAGCTCTCAAATACCTATTCAATAAGCCAGTGTTGCGGGAGAATTTGCATATGGTTACTACTGTTCCAAGAATTTGACTTCGAAGTGATAGTCAAACCAGGGAAGTTGAATGAAGGACCTGATCACCTATCAAGGATCACCAATGGAGAGGAACCTGCGAATCTAGAGGAAAAATTTCTCGATGCACAATTTTTTTCAGTTCAAGTAGCTGAAGAATATTTTGCTGACACCGTTCAATACTTGAGTACAAGGACTGCACCACAAGAATTCAACACTGCGCAAAAAACAAATCTGGTAGTCAAAGTTGCAGACTATCAATTGATTGCAGTACACTTATACAATATGGGTGCAAACAACATCATGAGAAGATGTGTACTAGAACATGAACGACCTAGGATTTTAGCAGAGGCCCATGAGGGAATAATAGGAGGACATTATGCAGGAAAATATATCGCATAGAACGTATTGCACGTAGGACTATGGTGGCCGACTTTTCACATAGATTCAAAGGATTTCTGCGAGAGATGTGATGTATGTCAGAGGGTTTGTAAACCTAATAGATGGGATGAGATGCCCCTAAGGACACAAGTAACCTTGAAAGTATTAGATAAATGAGAAATATACTTTGTGGGAGCAATTAAATCACCAACAAAAAGGTCAGGAGAAAGGTATATTATTACTGCGATGGATTACTTAACAAGATGGGCATAAGCAACACCAATAAAAGATTGCAACATAGAGACAACAACACACTTCTTGTTTGAGCAAGTGATCACTAGATTTGGATGCCCAAGGATCTTGATGAGTGACCAAGGCACTCACTTCATTAACAACACTACTAAGGCTATGACTGGGGAATTTTAATTTTATCATAAAAAAAGTACACCATATCATCCTCAAGCAAATGGAACAATGGAATCCTTTAATAAGATCCTAGATAATGCACTGACAAAGATTTGCAATGTCAAGAGGGATGATTGGGATTTGAAGATACCAGTAGTACTATGGGCATACATGATCACATGTAAAAAATTTATAGGGCAAACACCATTTATATTGGTGTATGGACAAGAAGCAGTGGTGCCATTAGAATTTTTGGTAGCTAATCTGCGCGTAGCAACAATTACTAAAGTGATAGAGAGAGGCATAGTACAAGAGAGGTAATTAAGTCAGTTGATGTTCATGGAAGAAGATAAAATTCTAGCAGGGTTTCACCAAGAGGTACAAAAAGCAAGGGACAAAGTTTGGCATGATAGACATATTAAAAGGAAAATTTTCAAGGAGGGAGAGCTAGTTTTGGTATATGATAGTAAATGATCCGGATTATTTTCGACACAAAATGAGATTGAAGATATAATAAAGAAATGCACAGATATATCGTAGATATTCAATAATATAACAAAAATATATCATAGATGCAACCATAAACACAGAGATACAATAATACACGATTTCTATTAATGAAAGAAATGTACAGAGACTGTAAAAATACAGAGTGAAAGACTCGCTAGAATGGTGGCAACTTATCTCTGAGAAGAGATGTGATGGCTACTCGCATTCGCAAGAAGATGAGTACAATGAGGCTCTGAAGGCCTTTTTACAATAAACAGGAATGCCAAAAACCCTAGACATCCAAAAACCTAACCCTAGGATATGAAGTGCCAAAAGTCTTGTGGGCCCCGTTTGGGTAAGTTAGTACATCAACTTCCCAGGGTCGTACCTTTTGCATACAATCTCCATTTTAGGCGTATGATAGCTCGTTGGAAAGGTATCATCGAGGAGATTCATTTTGGGGGCTCAATAATGCCTTCAACTATCATTGAGAACCTCGATATTTAAAAACCTTCATTTAGGCCCTAAAAAAGGCCCTGGAAGTTAAAACCTGCTAAAAATAGTAAATTGCCAAAATTGCCAGAAAACTATTTTGAGCCTGTCGGAAAAGGTGGGTGGCCACCGATATCCACTTGGATCAGTAAATCTCTTCAACACCTAGGAAAAATCATAATGCATTGGTTGGGACCATATGAAGTAAAGACTGTCAAATATGGGGGAGGTGTACAGTTGAAGGATTTGGGAGGAATAGAAATCAGAGGAATGATCAATGGGAGTCGACTGAAACTATATAGGGACAATCAACCTCCTAGAAATAACAAAAAAAAAGAAGCACCAGACAACAAAGGATTGTGCGTAACAACAGAGGGATTACTGCGCCAGACACCAGAAGACAATACACAGTTAAAACAACCTTAGCGTGACAAAAATAAAAGTTCCACGCGCACCGAAAAAACAACATAACATTCACTTAGAAAAGTTAGTGCACCGAAAAAAGGACCAACAGTCAGAAAAAGGAGGAAATTGAAAAAATGATGGTTACGGAAAGCAGGTTCCAAATGGTGACGTCTATCAAAAATGAATGATAAGAACATTCAATGCGACATCACATTAATTGTGCTAATTGGTGACGACAAGGGAATTCAATGTCAGGTATGCGGGAAGCACTAATTCATTTAAACCACAACTCGAGTAACTTCTCAGAGAAGTTTCACACAATTGCTATATAACGAAATCACATGGGTAACAGAAGGGTTATTTTGAAAGTGAGAAAGCATAGAGTGACAAAGCATACAAAGCAAGGAGCGAGTTAGCAAGAGTTACATAATGAACTAGCTCGACATAAATCATATTAACCACCATGACAACACCCAAGCTAGGCACGACGAGCTAGGCCTACAAAAAACCTTGAAGCAACCTCAGAGCACCACAAAAACCATAAAGAAGGGAATAGGAACCCGCACAAACTATCGAATTCATGAACTTGGACGAAATCCCTTCACCCAATAGGAAGCCAGGGAGCCCCACACCTGTGGTGGAGGAAACCCAACAAACAAAAATGGTTGGCATGGAAATTGATATGACGTAAATGGGACAGGGCCAATAGGCTAAGGATGTAGGAAATCCTTCGCACTCTGAAAACCCTGAAGAGGCCACGAGGGTTAATGGAATTGCTGAAAACCAGACATAACTAGCCGCGTTAGGAAGGTCACACATAATAGCGCTAGAGAAACAACATGAGGGTATAATAGAATATATCACCGGCCGACTAGACACATATGCATAGGATACAACAATGGAGGCTGGAACCTCGAGTCAATGACCACAATGAAAGGGAAAGTAGCCAGTTGCAAGATCACCGCACATACATGCTACAACAACCATAGTCTTACCGCACATTCCAGAAGTATCACATCTAACCTATTAGGATGCATGGAAAAACTATGGTACTCAGACCACGATGTGACAGATGTGGACAAGTTTCTTGATTTTTCAAGGAAAGTTTACCTGGATAGCGTGGGTACAGGACCCTTCGATGATCCAATTTTGCAACCAAAACAATGGGTAGTTGGATTGGCCAACACCAAGATTCTAAAATTGTTGGATATCCCACATTTTGGAAGTGGTCACGACATAAAAAACTGTGTCAAGAAGCTAATGGAAGTCACCCACAGAGGGTACCTATGGGTAGAAGAGCCTGTCTCAATAGACGTAGAGCTCATTGCGTTTATTATAGGGATTCCATCTCCGGGGGAGAGTCCCGCACTGTACCTTGATGGCAAGACAAAGGATAAGGCGTTGGTGGAAGAGATGAAGAAGATGTATGGCACAAAAAGAGGGTCACGCATAATCATCATCAAGTGCATCAGTGACGTAGCAACAAGGATGGCCACCAAACTCATGGCATGCAAGTTGGTTAGGAAATGCCGTAAGGAGGAAGTCCCTGCTAGGGTCATCATAGCTACAAAATAGTGTGCAGAGGGCACTATGCTCAGCTGGGCCCCATGTTTATTAAACCTGTTCCTTGAGGACTGCAAAGACACAAAGGACCTAGGGACAAAGTTTCACTATTCTTGGCTACTCATCATGATCGTCGGGATCGGATGGAGCGAGAACAAGTACAAATCCTTTTGCAATAAGACCACTCGTTGTCGCACAATGTATTACATATCGATGGGGAGCACTTCAAACTCCAAAACTAGAAGTGCAAATGTAGGCATGTTCGTGGGGTATTACAATGACCTATAAGAAAGCATTTCCGACACTTGGTAGATTACTCTAGAAGTGGTCGCAAAATATCATGACATCGCCAACTTCAAAGCGACTAGGCATATCGTATGGATCCAAGCATGAAGGGATCCCAAGAACGAATGGGTACAACTGTGTTACTGTGTTAAGGAAGAGGACGCAAAGATGGCCATCAAGGATTTGCAAGATGATTGGAGAGTTCCATTTATGACTCAAGAGATGCCTACAGATAAGGAGGCTGAGGCAGGGCAAGAACAGACACCTGTTAGAAATAAAGCTCCACCCAAGAAGCCAAAGCCAAGTTAGAAGATGAAACAACAAAATAAAGGGGATGCACCTAAGAAAGGTACCCATGCAGGGAAAAATGACACCACCCAGGCACCAAAAGAACAGGAAAAAGGGGATGAGACTGTTATAAAAATAGGACCGCAGAGCAATAAAATAAAACAAATGCGGAAACAAAACACAGAAGATACACAATACAAGAGAGACACAGATTTACGTGGTTCACCCAGTGTGGGCTACGTCCACCAGAGAAATTGCCAGGTCCTTTCTTTATTATTATCCAGCAAAATGAAGGGATACAACCTACAACAAAACTCACTGTAACTTCCTCTTGTTTCTCTCATAGTCTCCTCTCTCAGAATACAATACTCACCAACATACATAGCCACAATATATTTCCCTCATAAAAGAGGGTTTCCTTCTTGGGAAAAAAACCCTAACATAATCTCTATCGTTAGATCTGTGACCTTATAATGTGTAATGATCCCAAGCCAAATTCTTTCTTGGAATCACTAACTACTACTAATTTATTGAGTTTTTAAGTGTAAACAAGATTCATCAACACATGGAGATCACAATATATTCAAGATGTAGAAGCACAAGAAAAGATCTGACCTTTTTATTATGAGCAATGTAAGATCAATACAATAGATGACCGATCTGGCATAAACCTCAGATGGCCGTAATAGATATGAGCTGCTACAAAATGCTCCCGACAATACAAAATGAGCCTCCAAAGGATGGATATACAATGAAGACTAAATCAAGAAGATATGAGTTGTACTAATGCTCAACCTCCAAGCTGGAAAGTGCCACATCCTGCTAGAATGATGAAGCCCTGAATAATTCTGCCCTACTACCAAAAGTGTCCAATCATCCTGATAAATATGCCAAATGATAGATCGGGCAACTGCAAGGAAAACCCAGATGTCCAAATTCCCAAATTCACTCTCGAACTCCGTAGATCTGAATTCTCCACTGAATGGTGTGCCCCACTGGATGACTGAAACCCTAGCTGGTTTGACCCCGATGAAGGAGATCTCCAAATGATCTTAAACTCTCCAATAATATAGATCGGGTGATGGTAAGAACAACCCAGATGCCCGAATCTCCAAGATCCCTCTCAATCGTTGTAGATCTGAAATCTCCACTGAATGGTGTGCCCCACTAGATGACTGCAACCCTAGCAGGTTCGGCCCTGATGAAGGAGACCTCCAAATGCTCTGAAAATCTCCAAGAATATAGATTGGGCTATGAGAATCCCATGGGAGAAGTTTTGGGCTCAGATCTCAAGCAAATCTCCCTAGATCCGAGTTTTACTGAATCACAGGATGTCCCCTATGGCTCCGAGACGTCCCAATCTGCAGACAAATGTAGAATGATGATAACCCTCCAGAAAATCCCTCAAATTGATGGTCATGCCCCTGCAAACAAAACCCAACTGTCGGGATGGCCCTAGGCCCTCAGGATAAGCTGGATCGAACCTCCCTCGATAAACTGGCCCTGAGACTAGAATGGTGTGCAGGAGTCTTTCATCCACGAGACCAAGCTGTGGAACAAGGTGAGTGGATATTTCACCACTGAGTTGCTCCCAAGGGTTTGTACAGAAAACCCCCCAAACTGAATGCTCAAGAGCAATAGCAAATGCTAATCCAAAACCAGAATGACTAATAGGTGCACCCCAGCCTCTTACTTATACTTTTCCTTCTAATTCTTTGT
>ML839243.1:100933-124623 GCA_009831015.1 Picea engelmannii | reverse complement strand
TTGGGGCATTGAAGGGTCAGTAGATAAGAAACAATGTCGCTATACCAAGTTGAAGAAGATAATTTTTCTAAAATTTCAATTGCGGGTACAGTAACATCAAGTTTGTCTATCTCTAAAATCCTTCATACTCTTGCAGATGATTTATTCCAAGTGCTTTTAAATTTGATTCAGCCAATAATTTATCCAAGCCCCGACCTTTAAAAAGTTTGGTCATTTTAACTTCTAGGTCAAACTCCTGAATTTTGGCTAACCATTTTCCCCTCCTTCCTTGCTATCGGGTTGAACCAATATATCCTTAACAGAACTAGTGGGTACATAAGCAACAATCTTTGAATGTAGTACATAGGTTTTGAAAGCTTTGAGGGATTTCACCATCGCATAAGCTTGATTTTCTAATATATCATATTTTAGCTCAACATCTTTGAGACTTTTACTAAAGAATGTAATTGGCTTCTCAAAACCCTCATCATTTTTTGTAACAGTACGGTTGCAATAGTATGTTCAGAATCAAATGAAAAAATCAATAATTCTTTCACATAATCTGGGCTTTCTAGTACCGGTGCTTCACATATGACCTTATTGATACATTCGAATGATGCCTTGGCCTCTCTTCTCCACTTGAACTCATTGTCTTTCTTGAGCATATCTGTAATCAATTTCACAATTTCAGCGAAATTCAGGATGAATCTTCTCAAAAAAATTATTTTTCCTAAGAATGATTGAATTTCTTTTCTATTCCTGGGAAAATTAATAGTATCTATAGCTTGAATCCTTTTCGGTTCAATTTTAATTCCATTACTAGATACTATGTGGGCCAAGAGTTTACCTTCCTACATTACAAAATGAGATTTTTTGGGGTTCAGAGACCAACCAAATTTGCGACATTTTTCAAAAGTCTGCTTGAGGTGTACTAGATGTTTTTCATCAGATTTAGAAAAAACAGTTAGATCATCAAGGTAAATAAAAACAAACTTATCTCTTTCACCGACAAAGGCAATGTCCATAGCTCGTTGGAAAGTTTCTCCTGCATTCGTTAAACCGAAAGGCATTTTATCATACATAAGGGTACCCCAAGGTGTAGTGAACATGGTTTTATCTTTATCATCTTCATGTACTGCAATTTGATTATAGCTCGAAAATCCATCAATCATAGACATTCTATTTGCTCCAACTACTTTCTCTAAAACGTGATCCATTTTAGGCAATGAATAATTCTCTTTGAGTGATGATCTGTTTAAATTTATGAAATCTACGCATAGTCTGATTTCACCATTTTTCTTTCTTACCGGAACTAAATTAGCTACCCACTCGAAGTATCTGAGTGGGACAATGATCTTGGCATCCAAAAGTTTCTTTACTTCTTTTTCTATCATGGGCAGTAATATAAGATTTATTTGTTTGAGCTTCTGTCTGAATGGTTTGACACCTTGTTTCAGGGGAATTTTGTGTTCCATTATGGTGGTATCATAAGTTCTTAATTCATCATAGGACCAATCAAAAACATATTTATACTGTTTGAGAAACTCAACATATTTACTTTTTATTTCAGGAGGAAGGTACTTAGATAATTTTATCAACCTAGGATTTTCTTTGGTGCCTATATCACAATCTTCAACTTCTTCTGGCTGAGGCTGTAAAGTAGATTTCAAAGGAATGTTGTCATGATTAAATAACCTCTCCAAGGGGATCATACCTTTTGGGATATGATTATTTTTCAAAATAATAATACGATGATTAGCAATCTTATCTTGAAACTCTTGAAGATCTTCTCTTCCTGCATAATCCAAGCAGGGTCATTTTGATTTTCTTGGTCGATATGTGTTTCGACAAAGTCATCCACCATTTCTAGGAATTGCCTGATTTGTTCATCATCCTCGAAAACCTACCAATGTTGAATATTATTTGGTATGGAAGGTCTATGCCTCATCTCTATATGGTATTTAATTTTGAAAACTGTCGGAGGCACAAACATTGAAGTTGCTTTGGCCAATGAATCTACCCATTGATTTTCCATTCTAGGGATGTAGTGACCATTAACCAATGAGATTAAATTCTCGATAATATCCCGGGCACAATTTCTGTAAGACCTCAATCATGGGTGCTTAACCTAGTACTGACTATTAATTTGTTTAATAATTAGTTATGCATCACCATAGACTTCTAAGTTCTTAATTTTCAATTTCTTGGAAGCTTCTAATCCTAAGACCAAGGCTTCATATTCACATACATTGTTAGTATAATCTATGTCCCACTGTAACCTGTAAGAAAAAGGACTAATAAAATCATCGTCGGGTGCCACAAACAACACTCCAGCTCCTGCTCCTTCTCCTTCACAAGATGAAGCACCATCAAAATACATTTTCCAGACCCCTGTACTATATACATCTTTGTTTTTCTTTTCTATTTTTTTTTTCTATAGAATATTCTTCTATACATTCATTTAAATCATCATTAATGGATAAAATACAATTTCCTAAATCCTGATCTACAATATAAACATGGTAGTTATTTGGGTTCAACAAATCACTTACTGTAAACGCCAACCTTGTTTCTCTGTAGAAGTGGGTGAACTGTCCACCGAAGATTGGGATTGTGGCGTGTGTCATGTCGAGTTAGAGGGATCCTCCAAGTTTGGTGCCCCAAGACCTGGATAACAGCATGCCATATTTTGGAGGTATATCAGCAACAACCACATCCATCAGAACACTTTTTACAGGAATTTGTGCAAGATTAACTACTAAATATTTTATCATACCCACACATTTAACCTTTCTCAAATCAAAGGAATACAAATCTCCATATGGTCGAGTGATTTCGAGACCAATTCTATCCATAATAGATTTGGGCATCACATTGTGAGAAGCTTCAGAATCCAACATGCAATTATGGAGCAGGTGATCATGCACAATTAGTGTAATATAGAAAGGAGTGACATTATTTCTGGCACCTTCAAAATGTGGACCATAAATTATATTAGGATTATCATCTTTCAAATTTACAACGTCAACTTGACTTTCATTATCTGAAAAATTAATCATTTTAGCAATTTTGTTTCTGTATATAGGATTTTTTTCCAGTTCAACCAGAGGAACAGGGATTTTGATTTTATTAATTTCATTTTCTAAACTGAAATTTCCCATTGTCTTATCAACTTCTCTGGTTTGGATTTCTATCTCCTTTTTTTCTGGTTTATTAGCTTGTGCTACTTTTGTTTCATCTGTTTTTTGTTTTTTCCATGGGAATTTACGCTTTTCTTATATTAATAACTGGTGTTCCTGTTGGCTTTGTCTTGGTAGACTATGTATCAGGATTCTTGGTTTTAACAGTCTGTTTTTCAGCATCTTTTGGAGCTGCCTAGTTTGTTTCCCCTCTCGGCAAATTTTTCTTCGGTGGGGCAGTTGTGACATTTCTGCTTCTAGGCCTTAGATTATATTTCTGTTGGATTTCAACCATTATATTATTAGTGATTCCTTGATAAGCCGAATCCTCTCTAATATTTCTATTCTCATCATTTTTAGACCTGTATTCTATATTTAAAGATTTTTCATAATCTTGTCTTGTTAAATAAGTTTCTTGACAATCATCATCAAAATTATTTATATCTTCTTCTAACTCTTCAAAATTTCGCATATCCTCTCCCCCTATAAATTTTCACTTTTGAAAAGGGCTTGAATATTTGAGGGTTAGGATTCCTTCTGAAATCCTTTCTAGGGAACTGATCATTCTTTGATCGGTCCAATTCCATTCTCGAGATTTTATTCAACAATTCTTTGATTATTTTAGCCATGTTGTCCATCTTATCTTCCGAGGATCTTCCAACTCTGGAGGGTTCTGTTGGTTCCTTGAATCACTTGGTTTCTTTATTTCCCATTTCAAATTTAATTTTTAATTTTCCTAATGCCTTCATGTTTGATTCAATTTCTACAGCGTCATCCTACATTTTAGTGAGATCGACATATCTCCTTTCTCTTAACAATAGAGAAAAATTTGGATCAAATGCCCCAACAAAAGTTACTTTTGTTGCAGGTTGGGAAGGTTTAACCTCCGCTGGAATCTTATTATATAATTTATTAAATCTTTGAGTAAACTCAAGAACTGATTCTGAATTTTTCTTTCTCAAGGCTCCAAACTCGGTTAGATAATAGAGATGATATTTCCTTCCTCCCCATTGTCTGATTAAAGCATTTTCCAAGTCATCATATGATCCTATGGATCCTACTGGTAGTCCTCGGAACCAGGTTCTCACCTATCCTTCAAAAGTTTGAACTAGGATTCTTGAATAAACATCCTCGTGTTCAATACCTAGGATGTCAGTAAATTGATCAAAGAAATTAATGTGTTTAGTCCCGATTAAATCACCCTCTCCTATGAATTTCAATAGGTTTTTCATATAATTTTTAGGTAAATAATGGATAGGGACTGGGAGGACCAAAGGAGCATACCTAGAAGCTACTTTGGAAAATATTCTAGGGGGTGGGGGAGGTACTTGACCACCTCCTCCTCCTCCTTCTCCAACACCACCAGAACCACCTCCATCACCACCTCCTCCGGCCGCAACCATTGATAATTTAGAGGGTGAAACTTGGAGATTATAGAGAAGACTTTTAGAGATGTGTGGTGACCTTTTGGTTGCATCTGGCTAAAGCAGAATGGTTTTAGGGAACTGACCATTGGGGGATATGAAATTTGAAAAAGAGGGAACTGGAGAATGAGGAATGGTTTCTTCGAACTCACAGGATGTGTACATAGTAGAACCTACAGGAGTCGAGTCAAGGTATAAAGTATATTCTTCTGAACTTTGAGAGTTTGGAAGCTGAACTTTGGGAACTGATTAAATGTCAATCGAAGTGGGAAGTGAGATAGATCTTTTACCTCTATTGGTAAAGGAGACAGTTGAAAAAATATCGATTTTAAACTCGGGTAAAACCAACTCAAGTTCTAGGGTTTCGATTCTATCGATGGATGTTTCTCTGAAAAGGAGTTGGGTGGAGTCTTCTTGTGAAGATAACTGCTCAAGTAGACCCTTAGTTTTTGACTGCGTGGATTTGGGTTGATAAATCTTACTTGTTGATGAAGTAGTCTGTTTAAGGTATATTCTTGGTTTCATAAGTTTTTCAGGATTGGATACAGGTGAGGACTGCTTATCATCTATATTCTTTCTGGTATTTTTTCGATTAAATGTCAGTTTATTAGTTGTGGAGTCGCCAAGTGAAAGATAAAAATTATCCTTATAATATATTCAATCTTTGTTCACTATCAAAGAGAGAAATTTACCAATGTCGTTCTCCCAGGGAAAAATAACTTTGATTCTTCATCCTTGGCAACGACGCCAAAAAGATGTTGTTCCTAAGTTTATACTTAAGGATTCAAAGTATAATGTCAAGGCAACCGGGATTAAAAGAGTTTTTAATATGAAAAGAAGATCAACTGTGGGAAAAAGAAGCTATGGTTGATTCCTAAGATGTCTTCACCTTTCTTCCCAACGTTCTTGGACACTTATTTCATGTTCAATCACCGCCCATGAGTGTTCAAGCTCAACCCGGGTATAAGCGATCTCTAAGATGGTATTAAACAAGGTTAAAGCAATGTTATTCTGATCAGTGAGATCGAGCTCAATATTGGGCTGTTGTGAAATAGGTACGGTCATGGAGAAAAGAAATGGTCAAAAGATTTGTTGTTTTTAATATTTTCTTTTTCTATTTTCAATTAAACGAGAAATTATCCTAAAATTGAATAAATGGTATAACAAATCAGAGGCCGTCTTTCATATCTGAGTTAAATTTGAAAATAATGAATGTGATGAGAGGAGAACATAAAGTTGTTAAACAAAGTAAGGCGTCAATCACAGAAGAATCTCACTCTGCTACAGAAGAAGAAAATAGATGAGAAACCTTTAATGAAGCATAAAATGTAGCAATCTAACTAACTCAAAGGTCTTGTATTTTCTAATAGCAAACACAAAGGAAAATCTATAAGAAATCAGATAACTAAATGAAACATATAACCACAATAGATTTTATACTAAGTTGTGATTAGACATTCATCAAACACATATGAATAAAGATGTTGAAATGCGAAAGAACAGAAGAACACATAACTCAAGAGTGACGAAATATGGAGTGTCTGGTCTATACTTGTATTAATTCTTGAAAAGGAGAGATTTCTCTCTTACAATTGGAAAAAAACCAACCATCTTTTAGTCTTTTGAAAATATATTTATACAAGAGGTTCTCAACCCTATGCGGTTGGAATTCTCATTATTCCTAGCTAATAACAGTTACAAAATGAAAACTTGAACCGTTAGACTTGGTTCTTTTCTATTTCTTTCTCATCCCAGTAGAAATGATATACATATGTTACTTCATTGATTCTTTGAAGTACTTCCTTCACCTTGCTTGAGACATTTGACGCATCTTCTTATGAATTGTACCAATAGTCTTGAAGGTTCTATCACTTCTTTTGCCTCAAAAAGATGCAACTTTCTCTGTAATTGTGACAACCTATATTCTATCCTTTTATCTTCAGAAGTCATTGACTGCAACTGTAAATTTGGCCTTATCATCCATCTATCTATTTGAGAAATCTCAACCTGCTTCAGCTATGAAATTTCAATTTGAGCTTCATTTAAACTTGATTTGATGTAAATTTGATGCTTTACAATGTTGAGTTGTCCTAGTATCTCAGAACAATCATATTTTCCAATGCCTAGTGATTCTTTACTTAGAAAATTGAAAACCTCTTCACAATCCTCTTTTATTTCTTTGGCCATTCTTTTACTCTCGACTATATTGGCCTCCCATGCCTTCAATATTATATCACCTCTGATTTGTTCTGCAATAGTCAATCTGGGAGTTACAGGTACTTCTTCTCTAGCCGATGACACGACCGCTTTTTGAAAAGTGATACGGGATGCAGTAGCCTCTCCTTCTTTGAAACTAATATTATCTAATGATCGATTTACTTCCTGAAAATGATTTTGGATGATCTCTACCTTAGCCAAAAGGCTTTGTTGTGCTATTTCCAGTTTCTTTAGCACCTTCGATGCTTGAGCTTAGAACCCTGCTATATCCATAACCACTTTTTTAGTGGAACTTACCTTGTTTTATAATTTCTTAACCAACTCATCTTGCTGGACAAGATTGGACTTGAGTAGTTGGATTTCTTGTCTATCAACAACTCTAGCCTTTTCAAGTCCTATATTGACCTCATCTCTGATATTCTGCTATATATTCCTTATTTGATCTCACAACTGACTTATCATCTACTTCCTTTGCTTCAACCTTTCTTTTAGATTATCGATTGAGAATAAGTTGGTTGTTGAAAAAGCTCCCAAAGAGTCTGCTACCTCTGTAGCAAAGAATTCATCTTCCAAATTTTTTCCATCTAATAATACTCTGTGATTTTTTACCATTGCACCTTCTTTCTGGTGCATTTCTTTCTTTACCACAACTTTCCTTTTCTAACTGAAAAAGAAATCGGTAGGAGGTATATATTCAATAGGGATAGACATGATATCCCCTATAAATTTTACCTTTGCATTAGGGTTTCCTCTGGTGAATTGTAATGGCGTGATAGCCTCAATGGGGTTGTCGATCTCTATGGATAATAGTTTTCCAGCAACATCTATAGTTGATTTATCAAGTGAAGACAATGACTTATATTCTCCTTGATTTTTTAATGTTTTTGATTGATCTTTATATTGGTCATCAGATACCTCTGTCCCTGGGATATCGTTTTTCTGAGTCGAGAGCTCAGAACTATCTAGGTTTTTTGGGGCTTCTTGTTTGCTAGAGCTCCCAAATTTTGGGTTCTGGGTCTCTGTTTGTTGTGTAGCTAGAGACTTTGGGTTTTCTCCATGTAATACTTTAGGGAGGCCACTTCTTCAGTGTTTTTGGAAATTGTAAAACTCAACCATTTCACCAGGTGGTAGAGCTCGAACTTGGCTCAGAACTTCTTGGTAAGATCTTACCCCTTAGAGCATTTCGTCCTGAGGGGACTCTTCATGTTCATACCTTTTTAGATTTCAACTGGACATATGGTTTCCCACGACCTTTTGTGGCTCATTCTTCTTGAATTCAATGTTAACTAGATTTATTTCTTCTAAGGCTGCAGCCTCCACTCTGGAATGGCCGAAATATGATAAAGAAAATGCACCGATTTGTAAAGGAAAATATGGCCATACCTTTTTTTTCATGCCTTTGATCTCTTTGCTAATCCCACTGAGTATAGTTTGTCTTGCAAGCTCATGACATATCAGTCGGTCTAGTAAAAATTGCGGTAATGCATACGAGGGAACTGAACAACTGAAAACTCTGATATAAGAGAAGTGTTCCTCTATGTACCAGTTTGCCACTTTACCTAGGTTAACCATAATGTTGTCTAAAATTCTAGGAGGTGGGTGACCAAATATAACCGTATGCATCGGCACCACTACCCAATTATAGATTTCATAAAAGGAATTTTTTTCCTTGTCTTCTGAGAGCTTTGAATGATAAACATGAATTGGTTCTGCACTATCTGGAGTCCAATTCCATCTCTTCAGTGAGAAAGGCATCATGAAACAGATAGCATCCATAATATAAGATGACATAAAGAATGAAGTTGGTTTCCATTTGGTTTTCTTTGTTTGGTATTTTGTGATTTCGCTAGCCAGATTATCCAACAATATCTTTGCCCAGTCAAAAGAAAATCCTTCTGCCACTGTGTGTATAATAGGTAACCATGGTAGAAAGAAATGGGCTATGTTCTCTTTTTCATAGATTCTACATCATGGCTATATACATGAACTATGGTTCTAGCGATGAGATTGAATATATGACATTAGAATCGGCTCTGAACTTTTCGAGGCATGAAAACCAATCCTTGATCAAATCGGAAAGACTCTTTCCATATTGATCACACTCCTTTTTATTGAAATTCACTAAGAAACTGGCATTGTAAATGCAGTTTGGTGTTGCAGACAATTTATACATCACCTGTATGTGTTCCGGCCAAAATGACCCAACAACTACCTTCTGAGAGTTGAATATAGTTCTAAGTTGGATATCCACATGATCCAGTGCACATCCAATCATGTTAGTGTAGGGTAAAATCCTCAGACTTGTTGCTACCTTATGAAGCTCTGCTTGAGCAATAATCTTATATTTGGTAGATAAGTTATCATTTTCGTTGTCACTTGAACCATCAGGGCAGTTTACCACTTTGTATTGTATGGTGTTGAACATATGCATCTAGGTTTTGACTATGCTTATACTTCTAGGCGAAGTATCAGAAATAACGGCTGTGTCCTGGATAGAACTTTCGCCAATTGTTTTAGGCGCTTTCCGTGGATCCATGATATCAAATTGCAGAGTTCTATTACTTGTTACAGAGAATTATAATGTAGAAAACTATTTATTTCACTAAGCCAACTCTATGAAAACAATATGTAATTCAGAACTAAAAAATATTTTTACCTTAAACGCATAAATCATGTGTATACCTTTACTGACAACGCGTTTAATTTCTTTAATAAACAATATTTGGGCGCTAAAATCAGATCTTATTTGGAATCATTTCCCTAAATCAGATATTAATGTCATTAATGGTCGATACCGCGGGAAAAGCACATAATTTTAATGTATCCGAGTTATCATTAAGCGATATATTAATTACGGTATAATCCTCATTTAGTACATTAATTAATCATACTTATCATTTAATCAAGTTTCGACGTTTCGAATCTCGAGGATCTTTATAACAGTTTAAACTAAGACTTACAAAATGTGAAATCGAGATATGTTTAATTAAGTATAATCATTTTTAACTCTTCTAATTAACCGCGGTTAGTTTTAGAATGGCGAGGTTTTGGGTATCGGGACTTCAAAGATTTTATAAGTAAGAGATCCCGAATCGCGAAGTCATGATGAGATTTACTTATCATTAATCTTTCTTAATCTTTAATTAAACTGGCTTAATATTTAACACTTTCGTGAATTCGAGTATCAGGACTTCGAAGATGCTCAATGTTGAACTTTCATACTTCGCAAAACCTCGAATTCCAAAATTTCGGAAGAAAACCTTTATATAATTTGATTCATTAATAAATAGGTGGCTCCATAATCTCTTAATAATTTTAGACTGTTGGATTAATCAGAAGGCTTCACTCGATGGTGATTATCCAAGTGCATTTTTTTTGTGTTTTTATTTAAACAAAAATGAAACTTATTTTAGTCTAAAGTTTAGAAAAAAATGTATGTTTCAACAGGTGTAGTGCCCAAATCATGCCCTCAACCCTTTATCAAATCATTCGTCATTTGTCTTGTGTCTCAAGCCACCTTGGGTGGATTTTCCCCTTGCCACGTCACGTGCCTAAGGAACTCCAACTCTCCCCTATATGAAGACTTTTGTCTCCTCATTTGCACTGAACGTCCTGCCTACCGAATTTCCTCCATTTCAGTATGTGGTGGAAGTGCGCACACCTAGGCTTGGCGCCATAGGCCTTACAATACCCATGATACATCCATCATGCACATCAATCTACCTTGTCGTCTACCTTTCCCTGTACAAACTTACCCATCCATAATCGATATTTGAGAACATGAGAAACAACAATTTTTATAATTATTATAAAAAATAAAATTGTTTAATTATTTTATTTTTGGATTTATTTTAATTATATATTAATTGATTTTATTATTTTTAATTCTATATGAATTTAAAAATAAAATGACAAAAATAATTCACTCTAAAATATTATAACAAAACAAAAATAATAACATAAAAATACTCCAACAAGACAAATTAATAACATAAAATGTCCCCGCATACTTGCAATTTACAATTATTATAACCATTGTATGACAACCATAGAGCCAATCTAATACCTGCAATACATGAATAGTGCACATCCATCTACCTTTCCCTACACATGCCTACCAATTCATGATCTATATCTGTACAAACCTACCAGACCATGATCTATATCCAAATTACCAAGGAGGGCATGGGGAAGACAATCACGATTCAAGAACAACTGATTAAAACTTAGAACAAGAGGACCACACACAAGTGAGACAATGCTCATAAAACTTAATTCATTGAGAGAATTCATTACATTTATAGCTCAATAGAGGATTAGATCAAACTCCTAACATTGTGGATCTCAAACCACCCACAAACTAAATTTGTGTTCTTATGAAACAAACTTGAAACATCATTCTAAATTTACAATACATTCTAGAAGTTTCTTCATTATTTTAACATCCCCCTTTAATGGAGAAATAGATTTTCTAAAAAACCTAACTTGCTTCTAAAAACTTCAAACTTGACTTTACCAAGAGGTTTGGTAAATATATCAGCCACATTATCATTTGTATTACAAAATATCAAACCAATTTTGTTTGATTCAATCTTCTCTCTCACAAAGTGATGTTGTAGCTCGATGTGTTTTAATCTTACATGATATATTGGATTGTGTGACAATTTGATAACACTTTGATTGTCACAATTGATGCACGTTGGACCATTTTGCTCCTCTTCGACATCTGCAAGAATTATCCACAACCAAACAACTTCACATGTAGCACTGATCAAGGATTTATACTCAGATTATGTTGACGACAAAGAAATAATAGGCTTCTTCTTGCTACTCCACGATACAACCCTCGATCCTATATGAAATGCATAGCCTGAGGTGGATCTTCTATCATCAAGATTTCTTGCCCAATTTGAATAAGAGAAACCTGTCAGTTCAACATAAGATTCATCAATATACATAATACCAATTTTTTTTTCCTTTCAAGTATCAGAGGACTTTATTTACAGCTTTCAAGTGGATATCAAAAGGCTTAACCATGAACTGAATAAGGATACTGATTGAGTATGCAATGTCTGGTCTCGTAGTGGTGAGGTAGTTCAAACTTCCCACCAACTGACGATATAAAATACCATCTTCTCCTTTAGTTCTGTCTTCATTGTATAAATTTTCATTATGTTCTAAGGGAGTTGACATAGCTTTACATTCACTCATATTGAACTTTATAAGAATTTATTTTGTGTATTTACTTTGAGTGATCAATGTCTTACTAGGCTCTCTCCAAACCTCAAGTCCTAAATAGTAATGCAATTTGCCAAGATCTTTCATTTCAAATTCTTGAGACAAATGACTTTTAATCTCTTCAATTAACTTACATGCACTTCATGTAATAATGAGATTATCCACACATAAAGATATTAAAGAAACATTTCCTTCTTCATCTTTCTTAACATACAGGTTAGGATCATTTTTTCTTTTCACAAACCCATTCTGACAAAAGAAGGTATCTATCTTTACATACCATGATCTCAGTGCCTGTTTGAAACCATATAAGGACTTCTTTAATCTGCAGACTAGATGTTCTTGTCCCTACTTGACAAACCCTTCAGGATGAACCAAATAAAGCTCTTCCTTTAAATCACCATTTAGAAAAGAAGATTTGACATCTAACTGATGTATTTTCCAATTATGTTTTGTAGCTAAGGCAATCAGTACTCTAATTGTATTCAATTTAGCTACTAGTGCAAAAGTATCATCGTAATCAATTCCCTCGTTTTGTGAATATCCTTTTGCAACTATTCTTGCCTTATATTTATCAATGCTACCATCTTCTTTAAATTTAGATTTATAAAACCAGTTGCTTCCAATAGGGACTTTGTTTTTAGGCAGTTCAACTAATTCCCATGTTTTATTTTTCATAAGAGAGTCATATTCATCATTCATAGAATTTCTCCACTCTTCATGTTCTTTAGCTTGATCATAGTTTATAGGTTCTACAACATTCATTACATGGGACATCAATGCATAATATTTATACCTTATTGGTGGTTGAGTTTTTCGTGATGACCTCATTGGTCCTTCACTAATTTCATCTCATCTCCTACTCTGTGGTGACTCTTCTCCACTTGATGTTCATGACTTCTTGAAGTGTCCATATTTCTTTCATTATGTTCTCGATCTTGAACCTATTTTTGTTCCTGTTTAACCATTGCATCTATTTTGACATGTTCATCACTATCATTATGCCAAGCATATGGATCATTCATTGTATCAACTCTATCTGCATTCTCATGAAACACTACATCTCTACTTGCAAACAATTTATGTGAACTGGGATCAAACAATGTTTATGTTTTGTTATCAGTACAATACCCAATAAAAGCACACTTGATTGATTGTGCATCAAGTTTTCTTCTCTCATGCTTTGGAATATGTGCAAAGGTAGTGGATACAAATACTCTTAAATGACTGACATTAGGTTTATAACTATGAAGAACCTCAAAAGGAGTTTGGAAATCTAATTTCTTAGTTGGAATTCGATTCTTTAAATAAACAACAGTATTAATAGCTTTTGCCCAAAATTCATTAGAAATGTTTTTACCTTGAAGCATACTGTGAGCACATTCCACCAGTATTTTGTTCTTTCTTTTAGTGATGCCATTTTTCTGAGGCGTATGGGGTACTGTAAATTTTTGTTGGATCCCATTAAATTTACAATATCTTTTAAATGCACTTGATGTATATTCACCACCCTGATCAGATCTAAGAATTTTAATACATTTGCTTGTATGTTTCTCATCCATAGTTATGAATTATTTAAAATACTCAAATACATCACTTTTTCTCCTTATGAAATAGGCCCAAGTATATCTAGATTTGTCATCAACAAAAATAAGAAAGTACGAAGCACCACCAAGTGACCTAGTTTGCATAAGTCCGCATACATCCGTATGAATTAATTCAAATATATCAGTTTGTCTTTTCTCTATATGTATGGGAAACTCATCTCTATGTTGTTTACCAGGTGCACATGCTTCACATGGAAAATGATCATTCTTCATAACAAGAATACCTTCTACCATTGTTTTTCTTTGCAACAACATCAAATCATTGTAATTGAGGTGCCCATCCCTGTGGTGACATAACTCTTATGTTGAGATTGTTGTGGATGTCAATGCAACGTGACAATTCATTATCACATCCAACTTATACAATACACCAACCCTGGTACCTGTGGAAAAAATCCTGTAGTGATCCTGGATAACACAAAATAACAAAGATATAGTAAAATTGGTTTTCTATTAAATAATTTGAAACTGTAAAATGCAATGGAAACAATCTTGTTGGAATGGTGGCGGCTTATCTCTGAGAAGAGATGTGACGACTGCGCTCATTCAAAAGAACATGATTACAATGAGGCTCTGAAGGCCTTTTTACAATAACCAGGAATGCCAAAAACCCTAGACATCCAAAAACCTAACCCTAGGAGATGAAGCACCAAAAGTCACGTGGGCCCCGTTTGGGTAAGTTAGTACATCAACTTCCTGGGGTAGTAACTTTTGCATACAATATCCGTTTTAGGCGTATGATAGCTTGTTGGAAAGGTATCATTGAGGAGATTCATTTTGGGGGAGATAGTAAATCATAACCAATATTGATCCCTATTTTCCCAAAAAAAACATCGTTTAGGGCCTCAAAAAGGCCCCAGAAGTGAAAAATTGCGAAAAATAGTAAATTACCAAAATTGTCCGAAAATTATTTTGAGCCAGTTGGAAAAGGTGGGTGGCCACCAATATCCACTTCGATCAATACTCCCTCCTTAGGAAGAAATGGTCTCCATTGCGTTGATTTCTCCCATCAAATGAGGAAATTTCTGTTGAATTTGACCCCAGGTGAGCCACTTGCCTTGGTGCAGGAGCTTCCTTGCTTTGACGACTCGATAAAGATGGATCCTTTGTTGTCGAGTGTCCTTGATCTATGTGTCCACAATCTAATCACTGGATTCCCGTTGTATGCAGTCGGGGTTGAGATCTATTGGTGTCAATTGTTCTGCTACTTCTGAGGTGTCCAATAATGGTGGGAAATAAGGGCGAAGGAGATCCACGTTGAACACTGGGTGCAGGCCAAGGAAAGGAGGAATGTTGATCTCAAAAACATTATCCCCCATGGCCTTGGTGATGGTGTACGACCCATAACAGAGTGGGTGAAGCTTTCGATGGGGTCCTGTAAGGCGTTCTTTCTGCAAGTGCAACCAAACTTTGTCGCCAACCTAAAACTTATGTGGCACCTGATATTGATCATGGAATTTCTTGTACTTGTCATTGGACTTCTATAGGATATCTTGAACCTATTTGTAGATGTGTTGGATCCGCTCAATGAATCGAGTGGCTTTGTCAGCTTCTGTTGGAGTAGGAGATGATTCGGTCGAGGTGACTGCAATGGGAAGTGCAACATCTATGGGACCCAGTGGTTGGACTCCCAACCCCACCTAAAAGGGGCTATGGTCGGTTGAGCTATGCAGGGCTCAGTTGTAGCTATGTTGGACATAGGGAAGGATCTCATCCCATGTGTGAGGGTTCTTGGAATTATACATGTGAATGATATGCACAATCATTCGATTTACGACCTTGGTTTCGCTATCTTTCTGGGGGTGGAAGGTCGTGGATTTGGTGAGCTTGGTTTCCAACAATGACTAGATGCTCGACCAGAATGTGCTGAGAAATAAATTGTATCGATCTGAGACAATGGTTTGTGGGATTCCAAAATGTACCCAAACTCGTTCAAAGAAGAGCTTGGCAGTGGCCTATGTTCTGATGCTCTTCTTATAGGCGACCAAAACCGTCATCTTAGAAAAGTGATCAACAACCACAAAAACACAGTCATTTCCCCACTTGGTGGGCAGGAGGCCCGACGTGTAGTCCATTGAGATGGATTCCCATGGCCTATCAGGAATAGGAAGAGGGGTGTACATGCCCTGTTTCTTAGTGGTCGGTTTGGCAATAACACAGGTAGTACAGAAACTGATATACTTGTTGACCTCTTATCGAAGTTTCAACCGATAGAAATGTTTCTATAACATCACCACTGTATTTTCGATGCTGAAGTGTCCTGCCACCCGACTGTAGTGGGATTCCTAGATAAGATTCACTTGCTCACTTGATGGAACACAGATATGGCCCAGACGACACAACAACCTATCCTGAAGATGGAAATTATTGACAACTACATTTACACTAGGTGGTGGCGAAGTCTGGGTCTATCGCATAGAGTTGGTGCCATCCATAGGTCTCATGGATGCAAGATTCTAGCACCGTGGTGAGTGTCACGACCGGCGGTCTACTGAGGCAATCAACGACGTGATTGGTAATTCATGTTTTATACTTGATGTTGAGGTGGAATTACTGCAAGTATGTGGACCACTTTTGATGGTGGTCATTCTGTAATTTTCCTTATGTCTGCATGAACTGCAATGACTTATGATCAGTGTGGATGATTGCCTCCTTCCCAAGAATTTAATGTCTTCACTAATGACAGGCTTGCACAATGGAGTACATTTATTTGTCTTAAGTAGGGTACTTACGAACAACATATGATAGTGTCTCACTATGATAGGCCACAAGGTGGCCTTGTTGAGTGAGAACGACACCCACAACATAGTATGAAGCATCTGTCTCGATCTCAAAGGGATGTTGCAGGTATGGTAGTGAAAGTACTAGGGCTAAGCACAAGCATTGCTTCAAATCATCGAACACCTGTTGTTGGGACCAACCCCATGCAAATGTTTCCTTACCGCCACCTCTGGTTATTTGGCTGAGGGCCCATGCAATATGGGAGAATCCCAACATGAACCTACAGTATAAATTGGCAAGGCCCAAGAAGCTCTGAAGCTCAGTGAGTGTGGTTGGGGCTGGCCAATCATGGATGACTTTGATATTGTCTGGATACACATGTACGCCATGCTGATCAACGATGTAGCCCAGGTCATGGACCCTGTCCATGCCAAAGGATCATTTTCCCAATTTGGTGTATAGCTTGTGCTACCAGAGGGTGTGCATAACCAGTTGAATATGTTGCAAGTGTTCATCCAAAGTCTTGTTGTAAATGAGAATTCCATCCAGATACACCACTACAAAAGTATTGGTGAATGGTCATGGGATATTTTCCATCATCCTCATGAAAGTGGCTGGAGAATTTGTCAAACTAGAGGGCATGACCAACCATTCAAAAAGGCCTTCCTTTGACTTGAAGGCGGTCTTCCGTACATCTATCTATTCTATCGGGACCTAGTTGTAGCCAAACTTCATATCAATCTTACTGAAGTATTTGTCCCTTGTGAGTTGATCAAGGAGGTCGTCGATTCAGGCAATCAGGTACCGGTTTTTTACTGTGATTTTATTCAGAGCCAGGTAATCAATGCAGAGTCACCAGGTTCCATATTTCTTCTATACCAACATGATTGGGATCCTGCAAGGTGATGATATGGGATGGATGTACCCCTTGTGGTGCATTTCTTTGATCTATCACTTGATATCCTCATTCTTTAATAGAGAGCAATGATAGGCTGGCCCATTGGGCAATGGTGTGCCGAGGGTGAGATCGATGGGGTGCTTGACCTGGCAGTGCATAGGTACCCTGATAGGTGAGGAGAAGATATCTGAGTATTCTTCCATGACCTTATCTACTTTCTTCTATTGTGTGAAGAGGTCAGTCATAGAGACCCTAGATGTGGATATGATCTTTCTCTTATTCTAAGAGCAAATCACGAAGAAGACAAACTTCCCCCTCTGAGAGATGACCTTCCTGCATTTCTTAGCAGAGATCAAGGGAATAACACTAGGTGGGACTGCCTTAGGTATTATGTACAATTTCCTGTTCAAAGTAATAATAACACTATGAGGCCTAGACTCATATACAACATGAAATTTCCATAAATAAGGTTGGCCCAAAAGAAAATCACAAACTTTGAGAGGAGCAAAATCACACAATACCTCAACTTTGAAGGACTTGATGTCGTACGATTGTCGACACTGTTGGCTAATGTGGAGATCACTTCCTTGGAGGAGCCATCCAATGGTGTAGGGTTGTGGGTGCGGCATTGTTGGTAGGGCCAGCCGCTTGATGACCTATGCTGAGATGAGTTTCTTCTGGCTACTACTATCAATGATGAAGTGTAGTGGGGTACCTTTTACCCACATCTGTGAATGGAATAGGAACTCTCTTTCTTCTAGCTCATCTGGTTCACCAGGCTGGAGCTTGGTGGTAGCAACAATTGCACTGGGTTTCACTTCAATGATCCATCTTCCCCTTTCAGGTTCTGGCTCAGAGTCATAACCCACATCTGATTCAGAGGCTTTCACTTTGTCCACCAGCGACTGCTTTGAGCGACAGTCAACAGTGTTATTCCAAGGGCTCTTATGGAAGTCGCACCACTTCTTGGTATCTTTCATTGTCTTTCCGATGTCCTTCTTTGCTTGCAGTTTGGACTGGTTGTCCTGATACTATCCATATTTTCTCTATCCTTTATTCTATGGGTTGGGGATGCCCTTTCATGGCTTTTGTTGTGAGGGGTTCCTAGGCCCAAATTTTTGCGTCTTTTGTTTGAGCTTCTGCTCGATTTTGACGGCATATCGGTAGGCCGTGCCCAAGGATGAGATGTCCAAAAATTCCATTTTGGTTTGGATGTATCTATGCAGAGCACCATGATACTTGAGCACCAGATGTCTCTCTGAATCTTTGATAACCATCTTGGTGTGCAAGGTATTGAAGATATTTGTGAAATCTTGCACTGCTTGGTCTCATTCTTACCGCAGTGTGGTCCATTTGGTATACAAGTCGTCATAACTTCCGATAGGGTAGTATTGTTCCTTAATAGCATCCCTGAAGTATTCCTAGGTGGTCGTGACTGTAAATAATCAGGGTTCCTCTTTTTCCTTTTGCTCATAGAAAGTTTCCCACCAATATTTAACATGGGCAATGGCTTTGAGGAGCGCAAAAGTAATATTTTCTCTATTCGAAAAGTTATGGACAACAAAATACCCTTCTAGCAGATTCAACCACTTGTCTACAACATCTGTGTCTATCTAACCTTTAAATATAGGAATATCGAAGTTTATTTGTACCTTGAAGGGGGTGGCGCCTCTGCTTGAAGATGACGCGTCGCCTGTTAGTAGCCGCCGAAGGATTTGCGCAAAACTATCCATCATCTCATTCCTTTGTTGCATGATGGATTCCTCAATCAATAGTTTGAAAGGATCTCCAATCCCGCCATCTTTCTTTTCTCCTGCCATGAGAGGTTGATTGGGCATGTGAGAGATTTTTTCCTCAAGAGAAACAAGCTCGAGACCCAACTCTTTATACTCCGACCTCATTGGGGACATGCATTAAGACGAAAGGGAGTAGACTGCTCTGATACCACTGATCCAAATTTTATGAGCAGAACGAAATGACTATAAATTATTAACATGTGCTTAATATAAAATAACAGAGATACAGTAAAACTGGTTTTCTATTCAATAAGGAAATACGCTGAAACTGTAAAATGCAACATAAACAAGCTTGTTGGAATGGTGGCAGCTTATCTCTGAGAAGAGATGTGACGGCTGTGCTCATTCGTAAGAAGATGATTACAATGAGGCTTTGAAGGCATTTTTACAATAACCAAGAATGCCAAAAATCCTAGACATCCAAAAACCTAACCCTAGGAGATGAAGTGCCAAAAGTCATGTGGGCCTTGTTTGGGTAAGTTAGTACATCAACTTCCCGGGGTCGTAACTTTTGCATATGATCTCTATTTTAGGCGTATGATAGCCCGTTGGAAAGGTATCATCAAGGAGATTCATTTTTGGGGAAATATTGTTCCATATTTCTCCCTTTTTTCCCAAAAAACATCGTTTAGGGCCTCAAAATGGCTTCAGAAGTGAAAAACTGCTAAAAATTGTAAATTACCAAAATTGCCAAAAAAATGTTTTGAGCCAAATGGAAAAGGTGGGTGGCCATCAATATCCACCTGGATCAACAACACACTTCAAATTACCAAATTCCACTGTTAGATTATTATGAGTCATAGTTGAAACATATATTAAATTATTTTTAATACCAAGAACATACATCACATCATGAATCTATCTCATGTGTCCATTAGGTAAGTTCACACTTATTACTCCATTTCCCTGGACTTTATGTGATCTGTTATCTCCTAAGTAAATGTGTGTGCCATCAATTTTCTCATAATATTCATCATACCATTCTTTATTACATGTCATATGAGCTGATGCACCCGAATCTATGAACCATGCATTCTCATCATCAGTATAGACGGACAATGCAGCTTCAGAAATAAACAACTTAAGATTTTTAAATCTATCATTGACTGAAGTGTCTTTATGCACAAAATTTTCATTATGCCTTTTACAGACATACACAACAACACTTTCGCTTTCATTTCTCATTTTCTCAATATGTAATTGAGGCAAAAATTGTGGGTTTGGGCTCATCTCCTTTCACAATTGTTCATAGACTATAAACCTCTAAAATGGTCGTCAGCTTAAATTTCCAGTTTACATAATTTTCTATATCAAGTTTGGTGGATTCATTTAAATAAAAATCAGTAAGAGGACTTGCCATCTTCCACCAAAAATAATTCAACAAGCTTAATAATTATCTGTTAGGGTCCTAACTCACACATAGGTAGAACAATATATTCGGATGTAATAAAGGTCAATATTAATAAGGCCTTTCAATAAAATAGAGTAAGGTGGATGTAAGAAGACTTAATAGAAGCTTTCGCTTCTAGAAGGATCTTCCTCTAGATGTTTCTTTTTAGTATAAATAGGAGTTGAGAGTATGAGAACCCTAACTTGGATATTATTGTAATAGAGATCTACTCGACTAGAGGTTGCCCCCTCGAAGATGCCCATGAACATTGCTTTCAGATTCAAAGTGTTATTTCTGTTATTATTCTCATATCATTTCAGTGCTATTGTGGTGAATGTTCTAGTTATATTGTTGTTATTCTGCCATTTCTAGCATTTTTATTTATGTTCTTCATACATTTTATATCTGGTATATTACAAGTGGTATCAGAGCACTTTCCTCGGCAGAAAGTGTGGGTTAATTTTTTTTCCAGGGTAGAGATGTATTTCAGCGTCTTTAAGCCACAAAGATCTGTCGTTACACGCATAAACCCAAAGTTGATGGATTCATACATGTAGGAAATACAAGTGGTACTTAAGCGCACATCTGTTGGCCACCCTTGTAACCCCTGTTGGTACCCCTTCGAGTGGTAGCACATCCGACAACACCTGTGTATGGATTGGCCTAGATTACCTGAAAGCCCTCTTTAGATAAACTGATTGGTCGCCTGACTGCTATAGTGTTACCAAGAACAACACTCAGAAAGATACTCTCCAGTACCTGGGTAGTCGGGTAGTATGGATAAGGGTACGATCTATCCTCCTTAGTTAGTGCCCTGAGATATTGGGCCGAGTACTACTGTTGGACCCCGCACATATATCAGAGAGCTATAACACAGGGAAAACCCTTGTCTGTATAACCCTTGAATACCTAACCCTTGGGGACAGAAAAATAAACAAATTAAAACAAACAAGATCTATTGTTGCGCAACTATGTTCGGGTTGCCAAGTAAATACACATTTCTTTCTGGTTAAGAATTTGGGCATTTCCTCTCTGTAGTATTCTTCAGACCGAAGTCTAACTCCGCAGGTGTAAAAAAAAAATCTGGAATTTTTTTCACCATTATTTGAGACCTATTCCATTGGATTCATCTCTTCTCCCTTATCACATTCATTCATACCATTGTTCAAAAAAACATTTGACCCCACCCGCCCCTTTTCAATTCCCCCATCCTCATGGCCCATACTCGTGGCCAAGACTTGGAAGCTCGCTTCAACACCTTGCAATTTGGTCTCATCGAGACCCAACACGAAGTGAAACAACTTAGTGCCAATGTTGTCGCCATCAATACAACCATGAAGTTATCAAGGGAGGAAATCAAACAAGACCTCACCACCTAGCTTGAATCAGCCTTTTCGACACTCTACACCAAACTTCATATCCCTACAGATAACCCTTCCTCTTCCTCACCTCCACATATTGATGGTGACCATTCCCCTCATTCCCATAAATTTCAGAACCATCACTTTCAACGTGACCTATGCCTTCCACGAGTGGATGTGACCAAATTTGATGGATCGAACCCCATTGGTTGGGTAACCCAAATGGAACATTATTTCTCTTTATACGACATTAAAAATGGATTGGGAAACTCTGGTATGGTGTTATCCATCTAGATTAAGAACTTTGGCAATGGTGGCAATGGTGAAACACTTTTCATCAAGGGTATATTGCATGGACACACTTTGTGGCAGATCTTTATGAACTCTTTGACACTGACACCAACCATTTGGGCCGTTTGACAAAGTTGAAGCAATTAGGAATAATGGAAGACTTTATAGCTTCCTTTGAGCACCTGTCTTTTAAAACAGAGGGCATGTTTGATGCCTTTTTTTGAGAGTGTTTTATCAACGGCCTCAAGGATGAGATTGAGGCCCATGTCCTCATGGATTGGCCTTAGAGTTGGGTGGAGGCTACTAAAAGAGCTAAAGAAGAACAATAGGTTGTATCTTCTCAAAACTGAAAACCCTCCTTTATCCCTCGCCCTAAACCGGTAAATCCCACTACTCCCTCTGCTCGACTAAAGATCCAAAAATTGACCAGGGCTAAAATGGTTGAACGCCAACGCAAAGGCCTTTGTTATAACTATGATGACAAATATTTCCCGGGCCACAAGTGTAAAGAACAAAAGTTTTTTATGGCCATCTCCGAGGATATTTTAGAAGAGGATGTAGAAACTTCCCTTGCGTCTGAGTCACCTAAATCCACTGACATAAACCCTCCCTTAGACCCTCCCAAAGTAGAACTGATCATTTCCCTCAATGATCTCACTGGCTTATTTGCTCCCCAAACCCTCAAGCTAATCGGTTACATCAAGCATCAGAAGGTCATCATTCTGGTTGATAGTGGCAGCACCCATAATTTTATTCATCGTCGCATTGCCCAAGAAACTCATTGCTACATCCATGCCATCAATAATTTCCAAATCATCATTGCCAATGGTGGCTCCATGAAATGTGTGTCTCCAAATTGGTGACTACCACCTGAAATATCATATGTTTTCTATCGACATGGGAGATTGTGACATTGTGTTGGGTGCAGACTGGCTAAGGACTTTGGGTCCCATTCTCATGGATTTTAAATACTTAACCATGCAATTCGACTAGGAGGGCCACCAATTAAGTTCCAAGGCATCACCGCCGATTCACTTGAGATCATTAGTTCCCATCGCATGGAAAAGATTCTCAAAAAAGGTCATTTTGGTGTTATCTCCCAACTCCATGCCATACAAGCAACAAAGACACCCTCGATCCCACAAGACCTCCAAGCCATCCTTTCTAAACATCCATTGGTCTTTTCCACCCCCCAAGGACTCCCTCCTTCCTATGGTGTTCATGACCATTCCATTCCCCTTGTAATCAGAAGCCTTCCTCCCAATATCCGTCTGTATCATCATCCCTTTTCCCAAAAAAATGAAATTGAGAAAATGGTCCAGGAACTCCTTAATGCAGGTGTTATCCACCCTAATACGCTGCTACTCTTCTCCTGTGGTCATGTTCCTGAAGAAAGAAGGTTGTTGGTGAATGCGTCTTGACTTCCGTGCCCTCAACAAACTTACCATCAAAGACAAATTCTCCATTCCTACCATTGATGACCTCCTGGATGAATTGAGTGGCACCCAATTCTTCACTAAACTGGATCTTCGTTCGGGCTACCACCAGATACATATGAAAGAGGAAGACATTCCCAAGACTGCCTTTAG